>JASDQU010425063.1:0-10024 GCA_032191745.1 Picea mariana
ATGGTGAAAAAATAAGAAATAATGGGCAATTTTTTTTACTTACCTCCAAATGCAAAAATTGTGAAATGGACTAAAAATTCCAATGCCAAATCCAAAAATTTGACCCTTGAATCCACAAAATCCCAATGGCAAACTCCTCCTTGGCTGTTTGAATGGCTTGGCTCTCCTCCTTGGCTCTCCTCCTTGGCTAAATGCACAAATAGAACCCTAAAACCGCTCACGGACCCTTTAAACCCGCGGCCTGTTAAAAAATTAAAGATGGGTGAGTTTTTCCCATCGACCCGTGAGTTTTTCCCGAGTTTTTCCCAAAAACTCGCCAAAAAATCACCCGAGTTTTTCACCGAGTTTTTCCTTAAAACTCGTTTTCTTGAAAAACTCGCGAGTCTCGCTAGAACTCGCGAGTTTTTGCCGAGTTTTACAACACTAATTTAGAATATAAAAAATATTTGAAATAAATATATTAATTTATTATCATATAATTTAAGTAGTAGTCTAAACGTTTTAACTTTTTACTTTCACTTGCCATTATCATCTACAACTCCATTGAAGTAAAAAATTCTATGCATTTTTCTTTTGGATTTTAGGAGAAACTCATTTAAAAAAGATAACTAAAAAAAGGATAAAAACATAGAATGTTAGACCACATCATCATATAGTATTTTTTTATCTTTAAATATTGCATTTTATTATCTAAAGGATAAGAGAAATTGTAGCACAATAAAGAATCTTAAGATAAAAGCAAACTACGATACCATAAATAGTTTTTTAAGTCTATTTGTGAGTGCACAAAGTTGAACATTTTAGATGGGATTCATGATCTTAAAACCATGCTCACTATACAAAAATGCATAATGTGATTAATTTTGTAGAAGATAGGTTTGAGGATGACTGAGTGTGACAACTCCTTTCACACATAGGCCATGTTCATGAGTTTTTTCTTCACTAAAATGTGTCCACATTTTACTTCAGTAAAACACATACACACACATTATATTTGTCCTAAAATAAAAAGGTTTTTTTTTTCTATCGAGTGCACCTCACTCTTCACACCCATGTCTTAGTATTATTGCTAAGAAAAAATTGTGACCATGCTTTGAAGAGAAAACCTACCCATGCCTTGTGGATTTCAATTTCTCTAAAGAAATAGGCATTTAGTTTGGGTATTGTTGGTGGATTCATTCTCATTGGTAGTATTAACCTCTTTTTCTATTTTTTGCAAGTAGTTAAATAATTTTGTTTACATTTTCTTATGGTTATATCCATCGCCAATATATATTTGTTGAACTTGTAGTTGTTAGCTCCTTCTTTTGAACCTAAAATGTTTATGTGGCTAGTGACCCCCTTACTACCACCATGGAGGTATTCATTTAGTTGAATTCTTAACTAAAATCCATTTATTCTCAATGCAGAATTATAGTAGCAAATTCCAATGGTTTATATGCTAGAGATTCACTCTGTGGTAGACACATAGGCCACTTTCACGAAGTATTACAAACTAGACACATAGGCCACTTTCACGAAGTATTACAAACACAAGGGTGGTCATGGAAAGGGCATCAAGAAATATTTGGTAATTTATAACCTATTCATTATTGTTGATTGAATTGATTTATTGCACATGTGTATTTGTTAATTGTTTAATAATTTGTTTTTGAAACACTCAACTAGAGAGACGAGTGGAGTTTGCCTTCCCCATCACTGATTTTAGTAGACCGAATTGAATTATATACCAAATACTTAAAATGTCATATTAAACCAAACACACATAATGTACAAAATATGTGAGTGTAGAGCACACACCTAAAAGAGATAATAGAGATGAGTTACCTAATAAATCCTTATAGAATATAATGGTCTCCTCCAAATACCCTAATTCATTCATACATTCCAAATCACATGTTCATATCTCAATTATGACTATAGTCACCATTATATATATGTATTGTCACTCATAGTACATGTGATCTATTTATTAGGTCCACCACTATTACATATACATTTACCCCATATATGCCCCCCATGGGGTCATATAATAGTAATCTCATTCAAAAACTTGTCCTTAAATCTTCATAGTTAAAGGTTTTACATATGATGAAACCAAGTAATACAATTTCCTTATATTTTAGCTCTCTTGTTTCCATTGATGATGATCTATACATCCAAATTCATTTCTTTTCAATCTTAATCCTTGATAATTGATTGTTGCATTATTTTCTTTCCTTTAATTCAAAGTGTTCTTATTGTGACTTCTCCAACTTATTGCAGTTTCAAATCTCTTATAATATCATATTCTATAATGGTTCTATGATGCCCTATTCCATGAATATTTCTAATTATTACATCTTCTTCCATTAGTCCATGAACAATTGCTCATGAATTAGTCCATTATATTCATATTTGTATAACTAATTACCCCCTTCAAATATTGTAGTTTATCTATTCATCATGATATATACTAAATTGACCAATTTTATAGGTATTGATGGTGTTGTGCCTAATAGCTTGCAATGGTTTCTTCTCGTTGCATTTTATGAGATTGTTATGTGAGAATGATTGAGTTTCCTTATTGCTAATGAGTATAATATACTTGTTGACTATTTTCTTTTTGTAGGTTTAACTCCTATGTTTGTGGAAAAAGTTATTTTGTTTTTTTCAGCCTTTGTTGCACCTTTGACACCTATCTAAACTATATCCAGGAGAGAAGAAAAGCGATGACCATTTTCTTTCCAAGTCTACAACTACTATTCACCAATAAATGTAATGAGGAAGGAAATGCTTCACTAGTAGAGGATTAGGGAATCAATTATCTTGACTTGGCAACCTAAACAAGGAAATAATTAGGGTTGTAAAGATTCAATCCACAATGATCAAGCTCAAGAAGGGATGATATGGTTTCACACTCTACAATAGCCCTGTTATCCCCATTTTGTGGATAACTAAGGAGATGATGTCTCGAGGCCCTCAGGTTGTAGATATGGAGTGTCGAGAGACTACATGACCAACAATACCCTTTGCACAGATGGAAAACCCACTCACCACCACATATGGTCAGAGTTTTTGCACATGGAATCCACCACATCAGTTGGCTTCTGGAAGGTAGTGGGCCTTGCTCCATGAGGTACAAGTCAGTATTATGGTGAGCATCATTTCAATATTCAATCCATTTGATTATGGTGTATCTTAGATTTCTCTAGATTTCATGATGTATGCTTGGACATTATTCCTTTTTCCCTGCTTCACCTTGGTGGTTGACATTGTTCCCTAGTAAGTGGTCTTTCTTAGGGATGAGTTTTCTACTAGGAACTCCCTTGATGATCCATCATATTGTTCCTGACCATACTTACCACTTTCCATTATTATTCACGTCCATTTCCTTATCTCTTGGGATTTTAGGGTATATTGACACAAGAAGGGGTTGTCCCTCATTCTATGGGAAGAAGGGGATGAAGGCCCAAATGGGTTTATGTTGGGTAAAAACTAAAATCCTTATACAAAACTTCTAGATGCTTCACCCAGGGATCACCAAAGAAAGCAATAAATTGTTTATCTTTGAGTAAAGGGGACCCACAATATAATAAAGAATGCTTAAAAGGTTAATTGAAGGATAAGAGGTCTTATCACAAGACAACCTATCAGGTCCATGAATATCTAGTGGTATGACATTACCATGATCTGGTCACCAAACTAGGGTAATGACTCTCATTGGCATGGATGAGAGAAAGGGGGTCTCATCACAAGCCAATGTTCTCATTTCCACTAGGTGTTTGTGTGTGACATTGCCATCATCTGGTGACCACGCAAGGGAAGTGTCCTTCAATCTCTTCTTATGATATATTTAAATACAATATAAAGAAAGAAACATAAAGGAAAATTGATGGGATTGGAAAAAGTGCATTACAGATGAAGGTACCACACACCCTCTACAAAGGCACCCATGAATGAGACATTGCGGCCCCTTGTATGTCATGAGACCTATGCCCATTGAGTCTTGACCCCAACCACTTCATCCAATTTACAAGGATTAGAGAGGGATCTCTTGGAAACTCTCCTTGACCTAGGGAAATATCTACCCAATAAGACACCTTGTCAACCCTCCCATATTCAAGCTTGAAAAGTTGCATAGTGTCTTTGAGAAATTAATTGTTTGATATAGTGATCTTTGATGCACATTCTTAGACGGCTTATTTATTGATTGGATTCAATTATCATGATGTTATGACTTGAAATCCTTAGAGGGCATGCTCACTTGTCATTGTAGGACCTAGTTGGTGGATGGTTTTGGTAGAAAAAGCCTAGCTTGGTCTTCCATGGGGCTACAAGACCACAGGTTGGATGCTAGGGGCCCGCATGCCAAATTAGAGAGATAAAAATTGTAAGGCCTCAAATATGACTTGGACAACATATCCTATCCCCCACATGCCAAACGTTTTTCCTAGGAGAGGCAAAACGTCACTTCTAGATACATGACGTCACCTAGGGGGGTTAGAGCTTGGTGGTGAGGTGCCACTCATTTACACTTGGAATTTTTGACGAGAAGAGTGTATTCACCCTGATGAGATCATCTATATGCATGACATATGACCTTTGGAGGCCTACCAATGGTTTTCCAACAACAACGACTTCCTAAAAGTGGAAAAACATCCCCTAAAGGGGTGACATCATTCCAAAATTAGGGTTTTCTTATGTGCAAAAGTGAATTTTAAATGAATTACTTTTTAAATGGGGTAATATTAGGGTTTTTTACCCCTAATATTGTGTATTACCCCTTAATTTATGGATAAGTCACCTTGGTGACATTTGTATAAATAAGAGATCATAAGATCTCATTTTAACATAACTTTCCCTCATTCTTGGAGGACGTGGTCCAAAATTTTCGTCTATCTTTGGCTCTTTTATCTCTTTATCTCTTTTTATGGTTATATATTGATGTTATGGTTTATGGGAGTGAAGTGCTAGCCTTGGAATGCTTATCTCTTGCTATTGTGGTGGATTATCTTGGCATTTTCCCTTTAATTAGTATGGTTTTTATTCTCTTTCTATCATTTGTTTCAATTCAAGTTTATTGTGTTAGGAACTAGGTGGGAATTATAAGGGAATACACCCACACCATAGTCTTCATCACTTTATGCTTCATCTCATTGATTACATTAGGGTTTACTAAGAGAAGTATAAGGGCATACACCCTCTTAGCTTAAACTCTAGTTAGAGGAACTTTCCTTGGGAAGTAAAATGGATTACACCCCCAAGGAGGTAGCTTCTCTAGATATTTCTTTTCATGACCCCATTAACCCAATGGTAAAGGAACTAGTCATTTATTATTGCATTGGAGAAATAAAATATTGCATTGAGAAACATGAATTTCAATCATTTTTACTTCTTGCAAAGTGGATTGTACTCCTTGTGCATTGGGAACCTCACAACCACTAGGGCATCCCCATCAAGGGGATACTTATTTATGTTGTTACAAAATTTCATCTTCATCCATTAGGGCTACATAAACCCTAACTCATTTTCTTGAATAACTCTCTTATCAACCATTGGATTTTGCTCAAAGTTTGCACACTTACTCCCCTTGGTCTAATGCACTTTTTGGAAACGTTTGAGGAGATTACAGTGGTTGGTTTTATTTCTATAATACATTGAATTTTACATCTATAAGGCTAATATAATTTTCTGTAGAAAAGTGTTTACAACAACCTTATCTTTTTATGCTAGAATATTGGTTTCTCATCTTGAGTTTAGCTAGTCATTTACTAGTCTTTCTCTTTACTTTCTACTTGATCTATAGAATTTATTGAGAAGCTTGTAATACCATTTACTTGATGATATACACTTTTATCTATTTATGCAAATTAGGGACATCAAGATTAACTTGCTGATCCAACTAACATATATCATTGCAAAGTGTCTTTTCTTGTGTCTCAGGAAGGTATAATCAACTGGAGAAGTACTATACCTGTCGGGAAACAATTACTTGAGTTACAAGGAATAGTTTCCCTCCTTTTATTCCACTTAGAATTTACCTATAGGGGATTCACTTCCATTTCCCTCCATCTCCATCTCAATCCCCCTAGGGTCACTAGGATTGTCTCACTAGAGTGACCTAGTCACCCTTGAAGTGCGGGACCTACATCGAGGTGACATTGAGTGTAGGATTCCCAAGTTGTAGCACTTTCTTTGTGGTTGGGTCGATATTTTCCCAACCTAAAACTTGCGCTATAAAATTTTGGCGTCGTTTTTGGGGAAGATTTTGAATCTTCTTTGTACCCTAACGAAACTTTGGTGAGCTATCCCAAATCATTTCCCTTAGATTTCCTAGAGAATCCACTGAATGACGTTCCCTTTCCACCTTATCGACAAAGATTTATCTAAAATTGTTGTCTGGCGACTCCACCATGCCACCAAATAAATGTGAAACAAAAAAAACCTCCAGGGGTTGTAAAGCACAACCCAAAGGGCCTAGTCCCCTAAAGGCCCATGCCCCTCATAATTTAACCTCTACCTCACCTAGCCCTCCATCCTCATTGCTATTTCCACACCTCCTCCTTCACCTATACCCACCTCACAAAGAGTTACTTGGAGCTTGCAAAGAAAAGATGCACAAAAACCTTTGGACATAACAAATATCCTTGAATCCCCTCATAAAATCCAAAAGGACTTCAAAGAATGGCTACCCATATTTTCCATGGAGGACCTTACTGAACCAAAATATCACTTGTTTCTTTTCTTGCATATTTTGCAATACTATGACCAACATGAGGATATCCTAATGAAACTTTTCTCTTACACTTTTGTTGGGAAGACCAAGGATTGGTTTGACAACATTTCCACAGGGACAATCACAAATTGGAACTTCTTTCAGGAACTTTTCACCAAAAGATTCGAGAAAAAGAGAGATTACCAATCCTTGTGTAATCAACTCCACAACTGCAAAATAAAAACAGGGGAAGCTATAAGGTATTTCAACTATAGGTTTAACACCCTCATAAGATGTTTTCCCCAAGAGTTGAAACCTCCTCAAGATTCCATTATCAAGCTATATATATCAACTATGAAATATCTATATGGGGGGATAATTAGGGAATGTTCTACTACTCTGTTTGAATATCAAGAGAGAGAATGTGAAATGGAAGAAAACTTATCCGCCTCTCTCATACAATAATAAGATAACCCCAAGAAGGATTTTCAGATTAATCATATTGATGACTTTGTTTCACCAGAACTTCCCTTAGATGTCAAAATTTATCTACAAGAGGAACGAGAGAAATCAACTGATAGGGAAGCATGTCTCATAATCAACTTTTTAGAAGAATATAGAGATAGAGAACATTAGAAAAAACACCTCGCCCATCAGATGTGATCCTGGAATTAGAAAATAAGCAAGCCACAGAGTTGGTCGAATTGAAATTATCACAATACCTTCAACAGATATTTGCAGAACCTCTGGACAAAAGAAAGTGTGAGATCAACAAATTTGAAGAGAAGGTGTCTCTCCAAGATAGTACCAAAACTAAAAATACCGTGGGTCATGACAAAGTAAACTAACATGTTATGGAAGAAGGAATAGACAACATGTTTATTCTGGTGGATTCCCCTTTCGTAGATTAAGAAAGAAAAGAAGGATCTTGTGGCCTAGATTTTGATGGTGCAAACTCAAGTACGGGATTAAGTGCAGGAATAGTATTAAGGTTATCAGATAATAAGACCACCCTTTTTTCATACAGACTTGAGTTTGACTGCACAAATAACATTTTTGAGTACAAATCCCTTATCCTAGGAATCAACCTGGCCATCAATATGAACATCAAGAACCTGCATGTAAAAGGGGACTCCAAACTAATCATTTCACAAGTCAATAGAAAGTTTGCTGCAAAAAACACAAGGTTAAATAAGTATAGAGATTCTATTTGGGAGGCCATAAAAGGGTTGGACAACTTTTCCATTGAGGTCATCCATAGGGAAGAAAATCACTGTAGTGGCCAGTAAAAAAAAAATCAACAAGCCTAGTAAAATCCTTACAATTACGCATAACATTTTAACATAGAATTTCTGAGTGCGTAAATAATTCCTTAACTTCAAATAAGCATATAAAATTTCAGCAGAAACTAACATTTAACATTTAACTACAGCATAGAAATAACTTAGCCATTTCACAAACAAATTACCTGCTTCTGATGCTAATTTCTGTCGATATGATTGTCCCTTCCCTGCTGCCTTGCTGCCTTGCTGTTTCCTTCCTGCTGCCTGATGCACTGACCAACACTGTCCAAACCTACTATCCTCCTAGCCAGCTAGGACTAGCATGTCCGGCTCCCTAGCTCCAGGAAACCGAAAGGAATCCTAGCCCTCGTGCCCAAAACCCCCAGTAAACTGGTGCCCCTTGTACTAATCCTCCCAACTACAAAGCTCAAACTCTCCTCCCTCCAAATCCAAGAGAACCCCCAAAAGAAATTTTTTCATAGAAAAATGCTCCTGCTCTTCCGTAACCTCCTCCGCTCATATCCCTCCTTCACCGCCCTTTCCTCATTTACTTCCTTACCTACACATAGTTAATGCCCCTTATCCTTTCATTTATTGTTTTATCCTTTTGTAATTAATATCTTATCCCTTTACGTGTACGTAATCTTTTTAATTTAAACAATATAACTTATTAATATTTTAAATTTAATACCCATGTTATTGAATGTAATAGGTAGTTAATTAATTAATTAATTAATCAAAATTATAACCTTTAATTAATTAATAAATACCTAATTAATATCATTAGACCAATATTTTTTTAGTTATTAACATGGTAGGAAAAATTAATTACCTAATAAATCTCTTACTTAATAATCCCTAAGTATATATTCTACTAGGGTTGTTACATACAACCACCCTTCAGGAAACTTCGTCCCGAAGTTAAGGTATCTTATGGTACAAAAAAAAAGAAATATGGTTCACACATTCATAACAATTAACCGACATTATCAGTAAGTAAGTCCAGAAAACTCATACATACTAGTGTATATGTACAAGAAATGCATGTGTAGCTAGTACATACAAATCTTGTGCATGTACTAATAATCAAAACTGTCATCCTTTAGTAATTTATGTATGCACCCAATGCAGTCAGCAAGACTAATCTTTTATAAAAGACAACAAACCAATCAATTGTTTGATAAATCCTTTAATTACTATTATCCAGTTCAACAATGTTATTTTAAACAACTGTGGTTTAGTTACGAAATTATGAATATTCATATATACACATTTCTCTCTTTTTTTTTTGAAGGGAAAACATTAAATACCACCACAAGACAAATCTCCATACCTTCTCAACTATTACTACTCATCCTTCCTCCCTAACCTACTTCCATCTCCATTCCTATCCTTCCTCTGCTAGACTATCTTGGAGCGTCAACTATATTGACCTAACTCCAAATAGAACTCGTAAGCAGAAGTGTCGCTATATCGACCAAGATTCCCTAGCAGGCATCTGACAGTCATCATCACACGTCTTGGGGAGTGTGAACTAACACCGTCCTCCCATGAATTTAGGTTTCGGAGGATAGACGGTGGGAAACGCCTCCACCCCTCCTAACAGGACTAGGGTCCACACCCTACAATGGAGGATACACGGTGGGAAATGCCTCCACCCCTCCTAACAGGACTAGGGTCCACACCCTACAATGGAATACACAGTGGCATCGTGTTGCTGGGAGTTTTGTCATCGTTTATTCGGTTTTGGGCAGTGTCATCACCTGAAATCATGCACTGGTCCACATATCATAGCAATGCATCCCAACCAATATAAATTTCACATACAATATTCATACCATAATGTTTCTCAGTTAGTGGTCCTGATATCCACTTTCATCATTATTATCCCTTGGCTATTTCATAGCCCTTAACCTGCAGATTAGTCTGTAACACAAACTCATACATTTCTATGCATTATCATCATGTAATTGCATACTATCATCATTTCAATTTGGTATCCCTGTACCGATAAATTAACATCAAAGTTTTCCAATTAGAAATA
>JASDQU010425065.1:0-10024 GCA_032191745.1 Picea mariana
TAAGGGATGGTGTCTAAAGACACGATTACAACACTTAATCAAGGTGCACTATGATCAGAACATCAAAGTGCATATTGGATATTGATCACTTGATCGCCATGTTGAAAATGACCCAAGGGGTCTCTTTTTCATAGTCTCAAGATCTAACAAACTTCCATAGAATCCAGAAGATATTATCCACATAGAATCGTCAATTGATAGATTTTACTCCATCAAATCCACACTGTCGATTCGGCTCCACAAGGATGCTTGACCTGATCATCCATGCATCCAATTCTTACTCAATTGTCGGGTTGGTCGATCCACTGCTCAACTATCTTGAATTATTGGTCGAATTTTCAAATTACAGGCATGTCAAATACTCAACCGACTAGTGTGGTGTGTTGGTCAATCGCTCGACTGATTGTATCCATATGTAGGTTGATCTCTCAACCGGTTGAACTTAGAATATATGTGATGAACCATCAATGCTTGATGTTCCAACACCCCCTCATCAACACACATCCATGTAGATTAAGGAGGTGAAATTACGTCATTATGAAACCACCCCATAATTACAGATTACTGAATCCCAAGTATCATGCAGAGCTTGATAAATGTAGCTTCAACTAAAGGTTTGGTGAATATATCAACAACCTGATCATACTTTCTACAATATTCAAGAGAGACAATGTTCTCATGAACCAACTATCTTAAATAGTGAGCATGGAGCTCAACATGCTTCATCATACTATGGGTAACAATATTTTCAACAATGTGTATTGCACTCTGGTTATCACAGTAGATTGTAGTCAAGTTCTGAACAGGAAGGCCAATTTCTCCCAAACGTTGGCAATTCCAAAATACTTCAGTACCTTCTTGTATGATGCCACAATATTTTTCTTTTGTGGTCGAAAAAGACACTACCTTTTGTTTCTTACAAAACCACACCAAAGGTCTAGTTCTATAGTGAAACACATACCAAAAGTGGACTTCTAATCATCATTATCACCAGACTAGTTGGACTCGGTGAAGCTAACCAACGAATCTAAACTTTAACAATACTTGATACCAAATTAGTGGTACCGTTTAGATAGTGGACAATGTGTTTGACTAATT
Organism: Picea mariana; assembly: GCA_032191745.1. Lineage (NCBI taxonomy): Eukaryota > Viridiplantae > Streptophyta > Pinopsida > Pinales > Pinaceae > Picea > Picea mariana. Next base: position 1,099 of record JASDQU010425065.1, read on the forward strand.
TAGAGTGTCTTTCTTTAGGGTCCTACATAAAACAAGAAAGAACACTAACAGAAAAGGACATGGCAGGTTTACTATGAGTGAGATAAATAAGATTGTTGACCAATTGTCGATAGAGTGTAGCATTGGTTGCAAGTGTTTGAAAGGTTTTGGTAAGATTTAATCCAAACTAAAAAGGAGTAGCATAAGTCTTGCACTTAGCCATCTTAAAACATGTCAACAGATCCATCACATATTTATACTAAGAAATGAAAAATCCATCACATAGTAGTAATACTTGAAGACCCAAAAAATAATGTAGAGTAACAAGATTTATCATGTCAAAGGAGTTAGCAAGTAATTTCTTCAATCTAGGGATGAGATCATTATTATTACCAGTAATGAGTAAATATTCTACATATAATACAGGCTATGATTAGATTCACAACGTTTGAAACCAAGTTGAAGAAAGAAATTGTTAATCTTAACATACCAAGCTCAGGAAGCCTACTTCAAACCATAAAGAGGCTTTTTGAGTCGACAAACCAAATTTGAATCTATCACAAAACCAGGTGGTTGTTCCATGAAAATTTGTTCATATAGGTATCCATCAATAAAATCACTCTTCACATATATTTGATGGACTTTCCATCCAAAATGAGTAGCAAGGGAAAGAATCAATTGAACATAGTTTATATTTGCGATGGGGGAAAAGGTTTTAACATAGTCGATGCATTCTTTTTGAAAAATCCCCTTCACAATGAGGCATGATTTATGTCACTCAACATTACCCTCAGAGGTAAATTTGGTCCTCTATATCCATCGATACTTCATTATTTTCTTTCCTTGTGGTTAGGGGACTAAGTCCTAAGTATGATTCTTCGACAAAGAATCAATTTCTATCTACAGATCCTGATCTCATTTAGGTCATCCTTGGGCATCGAAGTAGGAAACAAGATCATAAGTTTCAAGTACATGAGTCATCAAGGAAATGCTGGCATGTTGCTTTTGACTTTGAGTTTTTCGTCCAGAGGAGGCATCTCCAACATCAGCTCCAAGAACTTCAATTGTCTTGGAAACCGATCTTGGTAGACAATAAATAGGTGAACTATGATTTACTTTAGTAGGTCAATCAAAAGTCAGAGGATCTTAAGTCGTTGGGCCAATCGAGACAAAAGACAACATACTAGTCGATTCATAGGTTGACTATCGAGTCGAAACATGAACAAAATTCAATTGTCGAGTCAAAGGACTGAAACATGGAATAAGTGCACCAGTGTCAAAGACAACATCAAGGGGTTCATCATGTAGTAACTCAGGGGAGGAATTCAACAACATAATGCAAGAATACGTCTCATCGAACCATACATTGTGTCTGACTCTTTAGAGTAGCCCATCATGATGATAACATGACTCTTTGCATTCAAATTATTTCTACAATCATCAAGAATGTGATCCCAGGAAACACATCCAAACACACAGAGGTGGTTGAATGAAGGCTTATTTCAATACCATCATTCGATTGGATTCATGTAAGGAACAACTCAAGTCGAGACACAATTGAAAAGATAATTTGCACAACAAACCACTTCAGCCCAAAAGCGAGGAGGAAGATATTTATGCTACAAAAGAAATCTATACATTTTTCCTAACGCCTAATTTTTGCATTTTGTGACACCATTCTAATAAGGTGTGTGAGGAACTGACTGCTTCTAGGAAATACAAGATCGAAGCAGGTATTCTTAAAAAGGTCGATTTACATACTCATCACCATTTTCTAATCTCAATAATTTGATGGGATATACACATTGCTTCTTAGAAAAGGCCCAAAACTCCTTGAACTTCTCAAAGACAAGGCACTTATTCTTCAGGAAAAAGACCCATGTAAAATGAGAGAAATCATTAATGAAATTCAAAATATACCTTGAACCTTCTAGTGAAGGTAGCAGACATCACTATGAACCAGTTCCAATAGATTTTGTACTCGCCACACTTTTCTAGAGTCAAATGGTGCTTGATGATGCTTCCCAAGAAGACAACCCTTACAAACTTCTTCAAGGGGAAACACTTTTAGTAGACCAGCAACCATATTTTGAGTTGTTATTTCCTGTAGAATTCAGAAATTCAAGTCTCCAAGTAGCTCATGCCAGATTCAAATTCGCTCATCGGTGTGAGAAACAAATGCAGTCAGTTCAAGTTCAGGTCGAGTTGTGTCACAGAACTAGTATAAACTGTCCATCGGGTCGAGAAGCCCACTGGTGAAAATTGACTTACCTTTCTTCAAATTAGGAACATAGAAATGATCTAGTTGAAATACCACAATCTTACCTGTCTATGTTAGTTGATCAATAGAAAATAGATTGGCACTAAGACTTGGCACATGGTAGATGTTGATAATATTCCCATGTCGACAAGCAACATCACCTTCACCAACAACATCCAGAGAAAAATCATCAACAACATAGATTTTCTTCTCCTTACCTTCATCCTACCACGTGAACAAGGAGGCATCCTTAGCACTGTGATAAGTGCACCCAAGGTCGACTACCCATTCATTTTATGCAGAATGAGACAACAAGGACTCAAAAGTTCTGACTTTGAAGGTGAAATTATAAATAGGTCGGTGTACATCAAAAACGTATCCTTCAAGGAATTTAACCTTATCCTTTAAATCATCTCACTTCTTATATAATAATTTCTCCCCATGTCCATTATTTCCACAGTACTGCCATGCCTTATTCTTTCAACTTTGTTGTGGTGTATCTTCCTGTCTTTGAGGTTTCTAGTCATGGTATGCAAGTTTCTATGTAGAGGAATCAAACCATACTCTATCCCTAGGATCCATCTTTCCCTTTCCTTTGAGCAGGTGGACTTGGATTTTACTACTAATCTTTCCTTCTTCAAGAAGTCAGTGTTGATCAATAATCAAAGCACCACAGAAATATTCAAAGGTGTAATCCTTTCCATCTTCCTTTCATGCTTTCCAGTTGGTGTGGAAATTCGACACGAACACATCGAATGGTATTCTCAAGTTCATTAGGACCAGCTCAATGAGTTTTCCATCCTTATTCTAATAGTTCTTTCCACATTCACCCAATTTCAACTTGATTTATTTGACACACAATAAATATCCCTACATTCTCTCAAATGAATGAGGATTGAGAGAGATCAACTATTTCTCCAACTTCATGATGTGGCTCTCGTTGACTCGTTCGAACAACGAGTTCCTTTTATTCCATACTTGATGAGGGAAGTCAATTCCACTAAGGTGAAATTGAATCTCCTATGAGATGTAGGTCATGATGACCCCTAAATCCTCATCCTTCTTTCCATCAACAATGAAATTCGCTTGATCATCTATTGGATCTAGAATCACAACCTTCATATACTACCATAGTCCTTTTCTCTTCAGTAGACTTTACATATCTAGTGCCCATACTACATAATTTGATTTGTTCAGAAAAACATGATCAATCTTCAAATCCATATTCGATATATAGATAGAAACTAGTCCATTTCAATAAATTCCAATCAACAAACCACCGCCCCATATTCAATATCATAACAAATATGACTCAACATGGTTTGTAGATAACAGTTCAAGGTTTTAAACCATCGTCTCTAAAACCATGTTGGGGAATATGGTGGAACACAACATGAAACAAAAATATAGTATTGTATATAATCAGAGCATAACAAAAACTTCTAAGACAAACGGTGTTGTCTAAATACACTATTACAACACTTAAAACAAGGTGAAATGTGATCAGAACATCACAGTGCATATTGGATCTTGATCACCTGATTGCCTGATGAAAATGACCCAAGGGGTCTCTTTTTTATAGTCTCAAGAACTAACAGACTTCCATATAATCCATAAGATCTTGTCCACATAGAACCATCGACAATTAGAGTTTAATCCATCAAGTCCTCTTTGTTGAGTCGACTCAACAAGGATGCTTGACCCGACCACTTATGCATCTAACTCATAGTTGATTACTAGGTTGGTCGATCCACCGTCCGACTATCTTTGATTGTTGGTCGATTTTTTTATCGACATGCATGTTGACTACTTGAATGACTAGTGTGGTGTGTTGGTTGATCACCCAATTGACTATTAGGTCAAGCTCTCAACCGACTGAACTTAAGAGATGTATGATGAACTATCAATTCTTGATGTTCCAACAATTCTTAATATCAATTTATGAAGGAAATAATTCACTAAGTCAATATATGATTCCTTAGACAAATTCCTCTTTGAAACAAATCTCCATCAAATGTATCCATTCCTTAGTATGATTTCTGGAAAAAAAAAAAATATGCAACATTCACAAGCTGTAATTTCTACTCATTGCTCTATTTTTACTGCTACAAAAATTGCTTTATTACTTTCTGAGAAAATTGTATTTCCCAATTCATTGCTCTGTTTTTACTACTACAAAAATTGATTTATCACTTTATTACCTTTCTAGCTACTATTTGTTTTCTCAAATCTGAGCTCCGAGCTTAAATTTATGGTATGAGGAAGTTTAGATTATTTTCCCATTTTATACATGTATGCTACATGTATCTTATTTCTCTTCCTGCACATTTTACTTACCCATATTCCAAATATGGACCCATGGATGACTTCTATGGTTCATAGTATTTCAATAGACTACTCTTGAGCGCCAAATGGACTTCTGAGCAAGGAGTTATGGCCTATGGAACTAAATTGGTGCCGAAATTATTCCCTTAATTGATTTATCTATAACTTTCTAATTTATTGTATTGTATGTGATGCCTTTGACACTTCAGTTTCAAAAATTTGAACTCCTAAAAACATTGTTTAGGGCCTCAAAATTCCCCTACAAGTTGATGACCTTCGAAATTCATAAAATTTCGAAGAAAAATTGATTGTTTTATTGTTATAATAGTATTTTAATATGCATTGTTGATCTCAAAATTGAGATTAATCTTACCCATTGATCCAGTAAACCTTCTCCAAGCCCTCAGATCAATCTCCACCATCAATTGCTAGCTCAAAGAAGTATTGATCATTGATCCAAGCTCCATCGATGATCAAAGATTTCCTTTAGACACACGTAACATCCTGCCACGTTTTTCGACATGACCATCATCCATCGATGATTTCCTTTGACAACTGATTTTTCAAGTCATCACTAAATCGGCCGACCCAACCATGAGCCATCGAATTTTGCTTGGCTAACATGGAAATTAATTTGATGTGGCATTACATGTGGATGCTGACATGGAAAACTGATTGAAATGATATGTCACATGGATGTTGATGTGGCATGACACGTCATCACCCTCTTTTCATTCACTGATGATTGACAATTTATTTTGGACACATAAAAACTTTAGCGAATTTGCTGACATGATCATCGGTTATCGGTAATTTCGGTTGGAGAATGAAACACTTCGCCAATTCTACCGACCCGACCATCAACCATAAACCATCGATGATTTATGTTGGCGATCAAAATTATTCGCTAAACTTGTCGATTCAACCATCAATATTCTCCACCTTCAAAACTGTTGAAAAAGAATCTCGGTCGTCGATTTGATCCAACTTCTAAACGACCAAAAATAAATCCAGACTAATGATTTGTTTCATTTTCCCAACTATCGAAAATGAAACTCGATCGTTGATCTACTAGACCTTTAAATAATCTGAAAAACCTTATAAGTTTTTTAAATCTATTTACAATGAATATGGGCCATTGATTTTGAAATCAAACACGATCTCGACCATCAATCCATAAAACTTCGCCCAATTTTACAACGATCATTAAAACATGAATTTCAACCTTCCAAGTCAAATTTAGCTATGCAACTCTACAGATTGATGTCCTATATACTCTCTTCAACAGTTTTGAGGCATTTACAATTGAATTTTCTCACGAATTTGGGGATTTCACTTTAATTTTCTCCTTTTCCCCCCCAAATGTGTCACAGTTCGAAATTTGTAACAACAATTTTTCCCAAATTCACAGTGGTTCTTGGCCCATACAAGTCCAGTGTTTGAACCAGATTCTCTAATACCACAATATAACGTTCCCGAGCCCAGCTAAGGTCCATTACAACCGAAAATACTCATAAATTAATTTTTTTTAAGGTAACTAATTTCCTATAGCTTATCAGCTACAAATTACACCCAGATTTAACTATTTTGATGCCATGAACTAGATGAATATACAACATTCTAAAAATAAACATAAAATGTAGCTGATAAATTTGAAAAAAGAAACATATAAATCATTCTCAATTACAAAGTTAATAAACAACAATTAAACTAATAATGCAACACAAAAACAAGATAAAACACTTATCTCTTAAAATAGTCATGCAACTAGTTGCTTGGGATGGATGTTCTGCCCAACCATAGACTTGTTGTTCCAAATATCAACAACAAGTCACCCCCAATCTGTGGCTAGAAATCCACGAAAGAGGGTGGTATCTCATTTTTCACTCACATCTCAGAAATCCCACAACCCACTTGTATTCTCCTACAGTTATCCCAATTTTCCACCATCTCTTTTCCTCTTGACTTTCCCAACCAAAGGAATGTACCCATTCACTTATCTCAGTCCATTGATCATCCCATTTGTTTATTAGGGTCTCTCTGGCACATGTAACCAAGAATATCTCTACTGGGAAACTCAAGGGATCTCGCTGCTAGGAAAACTATTAGGAAAACATAAGAAATCACGTGTTGTTATAGTGCAACTCACACATGAGTTCACTCTCTAGGCTTGACAACCTATCTCTTTAGTCTTCTTCTCAAAATACACTCCAAAATTCAACCTCCATGGTTGCTCCATTTCCAAATATCTTCTTCCCTATTCTCTTGTTGATGTTCATGCCAAACATGAATCTCCAAAAAAAAATTGTAACTGCCCATATGAATTTCCTCTCTTTTCCCCAAGCAAGTTGACTCCCGCACTCGCCAATGTTGATTGTACTTCAGCCCCATGCTCCCAATAAAAATGGGATGTGACTTTTCACACCCACCCTCTTACACGTTTTCAATGATTGGGTTTGGGAACACTCAATTAGAAAATTTAGAAGGTTCATATACCAATAGTGATTTTAGGAAGTGGGTTGAATTAATAGACATCTGTAATACTCCCTTGGACCCCTCTCTTAGACATCATATCAGACCCTCCCCTCTCTTGCGTATTAATCGGCCCCCATATTTTTCCATGTCCCCTAGTAGTTGGCACGGCGTTTTATTATTAAAATTCATAAATACAATTCACATATACATTGCTTGGCCATAGCCACACATTATATATGTGTTAAGAATTAATTAAATTATGGATTATAGTGGGGATGTTACAAGCCAATGCACAAGGAAACAATGGATCCTTCAAATAAATTCCTCTTCAAGTCATAAAACAAAGCATAAAAACCCTACAATCAAATGGGATCACCAAATACCTATAAATCCATTAAAACCAATTGATGCAAAAGGTTCAAAAGATGACCTATCAATCTCATCACATAAGGATCAAAGAAGCATCATAAATCATAGGTATGATGAAGAACATTTGAAAGTACAATATCAAATATAATATGGGTTATGACAAACTTCTTGATCTAAAAATGAAGAAGACTTGTATTCTTGAAAATATTTGCAAGTTAAATTTATGTGTTTAAAAGCAAATGGATCAACTTTGCAACACAACTTTAATAGGATTTACTCATTCAAGATGCATATAAACAGTAGCATAATCAATGAACAGAAAACACATAACATAGCAAATGATAAAGGAGTTCACCCCTCTCTTGGGCTACATCACCTGGTCCAGCTTCCAATGGATCATTTGTATTATTTTCTCAAAGTGCTCAAAAATGTGCTTTACAATGCTCAAAATGCCACATAGACTTCTCTAATGGATTCAGAACGTCCAAAAACCCCTAGCTGGGCTTTTTCCGCACCTCGTTTGGCCAAAAAATGAAGTAGATAGGCTTCCTAGAAGTCTCCCCTTCAAGCTTGTTGTCTCTACATCTACAGAACGCACCTCTCTTAGCTCAACCTAGCCCACATGCAATTTAAAGTGTAAAAACTTGGCACTGGGTGCAACCGCACAACATGTCCAAACTGTTTAATAGTTACACATTGGCCCTAACTACCAAGGCCCGTGGGCACATGGTCGTCACATGACCGTGCGCTATACAACAGGGCTTAAGTTTTTAAAACCCGTTTGATAACTGTAATGTTAAACCCGCACACATATATATGTTGGTCACATGGCATACCAAACTGTGCATTATTCAAATGGTTATAACATAGTTACGGTGGGTCTAACCGCCGTAGCTCCGGTCGCATACAATATAACATATAACCACGGGTCGGGGCTTAGCCCTGGCCTGGTCCACGCCCAAACATACATTTAAACGATGTTAAATATAATGCAATGCATATATATATCAAGGAACATGTGTGGGCACACTGGTTGGGCGGCCTTTCCCAAAGCTTTACCCTGCCCCGGAGGTCACGGGGTCGAATCCTGCTGAGTGCAAAGATTTTAACCAACAAATAGGTGACACGTGGCGGTCTTTGATTGGGCCATGTGTCGCCATTCCATTCACTACCAAAAAACCATGTCACATGCCAACTGTCTAATAATTGTTTGCCACATTAGCATATGGCCTACCATGTCATCCGTACGGCCTGCCATGTCATCGTCCGTACGGACTGTACAGTCAGCACCCCTTTTTTGCCTGTTTGCCATTTTGAACAGAACGTGATATCTCTCACTCTCGATGTCCATTTGAACCCAAACAAATTGTGTTGGGTTCACAATGACGAGGCCTACGCTCTCGTTTGATTTGAAGCGATTCCGAGCACTTCGAATTTTTGAGCAAAATTTGATCCCCTGATCACACCTCCCCATTGGAAAGATTTTGGACCTCCAAAAGACTATTTTCAGTCTATTTG
>JASDQU010425073.1:0-10024 GCA_032191745.1 Picea mariana
AAAGGTAATAGTCCTAATTGATTCTGGTAGTACTCATAATTTTATTCACTATAAATTAGCCAAAGATCTCAATTGCTTTGTATATCCAGTGCCAGAGTTTCAAGTAATGATTGCAGATGGAGGAACTATCAATTTCTCAAGAAAATGCAATAAGATCAATCTTATTGTTAGCATCGGAAGTCACTCCTAGATTGCTTGCAGGAGCAGAGCCCGACACCCATCAGTTTAATGTCACGATTTGTTTATAGAGGGGTGATCAAATGGAAGTAAACTCGGAACAATATCGTCTCAACTCTGAAACTAGGCCTGGCATGCATGGGCGAGTGAGGTCTTAGAGAAACTTCAAACAGTGAGTTGTAATAAGGGTGAGTAGCGGGAAGACTTGTATAAGAAGAGTGCAGGGGACTGTTATAAACAACAGTTTTCTAACAGACTGTGAGAGGAAGCATCAAAGGCAAGATCTTCTTACACCCAAATGCGGGGAACCAGAGAAAACAGTAATGCAACAACAAATCATTTATCATAACATAATTGTGCTAATTCACGCAAATCATTCGATCATGAACTCTCTGGCATGAGATGAAAACATAGATGGAAAAAGGAGAACTGTTTGTCATAAAACAAGAAATCTCAAACACAGATGCACAACCCAGAGAACTAGAATGGTGTTAAAACTATTACAGTCGGAAGCTTAGCTCTACCATCGATAGATACAAAAATGGCGAAAATGCCTTCATATACTCAAAACAACAACAGCAACAAAATCGAGACGTTGCATTAAAATCTTTGCGTCTGCATGGCTTCTGACAATCTGCAGCTATAATATTTGAAGGATCGTGCGACTTCGGTCGACGCAATCGAACTTCCTGATAGTTCTATAGGCGAATCGATGTGCATTTAATTCATCGCCATACTTTCCCATTATGGCGGAGGCGATGTCTAACCACCACCAACTACCAGAATAAATGCTTCATTGGGATCGAGGATGGTCTGGCCAACTCGACACCTTTGGGACGTGGACGACCCCTCGCGCTGCCACCTGGATTAACTGAATTGCCCGATGAAAAGGCGCGCTGGCCAGCGCAAAGGATAGGGCACATAATAGGAGTGGTGGCGCCAACATCATGAGGGCGTGGTAAGAAGTGACGAGGCATGAGAGGGATGACAGAGGAAAACTCATGGCGGAAGACAACAGGCGGAGGGGGTAGGAGATGAGATATGATGGGCTTGCTTTTAGCGAGAGACTGACGTGGAAAAGAGCGGGACACATGGCAGTCAATGAGTGGATGATGAGATGGGAGAAGGACCACGCGGACCAGGAGGGGGGGAGATGGACAGATGTCGAAGGATGAGAAAGGGGCTAAAGGGCGCGAGCCTCATCGCACGGACAAGAAGAGAACAGATGGCATAGAAGATTACATGACGGGGAAGGGGGCCCACGCTGGTTAAGAACAGAGCAGCTGAGAAGGATGGGATCTTCTGAGCGTCGTTGATCTGGGCACGTTAATATCAGTCATCGGGAAGATGCGTGCCCGATTCTGGACCCCCCCCCCCTCCGCTTAAAGGTAGAAAGGCAGGGGGGGTTCAGAATCGCCTCGCGTGCCGTTGATTCGAGCGCTTCGATCTCAGCCATCAAAGAGATGCGCCCTGGATTCCAGACCTCCCCCCTCCGCTTAAAGGTAGAAAGGCGGGGGGGGTACGAAATCGTCCGTACGTCGTTGATCCAGACGCTTTGATCTCTTCCATCCAGATTCGCTTGTCATTTACAACAGGCGTGCTTGCGTTTCGAACTTAGGACAAGTGGGTTTTTAACCCATTCTTTTGCATTCTAACCCCCTTACAAGAAATATCGCTAACATTTGGCTCCATGGGGGATAGAGTCATTCCTGTGATGCTCTAAGGACTATTTTTTCAGATTCAGTGCCTTGCCGTTGGGCTATGGAATCATTTATTAAATTGAAAACAAAAAAAAAACAATATTTACAAGGCAAAAGAGCCGACTGCGGCTCACAAAAAACATTTTTTCAAGAAATGCCCATTCACTGGGCCACTAAAAACTTCTTGGCCTTCTAGATCCTGCAACCTGTAAGTGTTTTTTGAAAAGACTTCAAGGATCTTGAAAGGCCCAAACCAGAGGGCATCAAACTTGTTGTGCTTGCCCTTATCCTGCCTGGGTGCATCCCATTTGAGCACCAAATCGCCCTGCTCGAATTCTTTCTTTCTGCCCCTCTTGTCAAAAATATGCTTGATCTTCTACTGATGATCGTAGGCCTTGTTCATGACCTGCTCTCTAATCTGATGCGCTTCCACCATCTGATGAATCCTTCTGACCATATGGTCAGGCTCTCCTTCAAGGTCTTGGAGGAACTTCGCCACAGATAAGGCAAGCTGAGTAGGGAAAACAACCTCTGTCCCATAAACAAGTTGGAAAGGTGAAATGCCCAGGGACTTCTTTTTTGTCACCCTATTAGCCCATACTGCAAATTTAAGCTTTGAATCCTAGGCCCTTTTATTTTCTTCTAATAATTCCTTAATGAGCTTGATCAGGATTTTATTAGAAGACTCTGCCAGTCCATTTCCCTGAGGATAATAGGGAGTAGAGTGAATCAGAGAAATCTCAAACTGTTCACAAAACTTGATCAGAGGCTTAGACCTGAAGGTGGCAGCATTATCAGTGCTAATTCTACTAGGGCAGCCAAATCTGGCTATGATGTCCTCCGGGAAGCTGATAATTTCTTTGTGAGAAGTGCTCCTGGTGGGGACAACCTCTATCCATTTGGTGAAATAATATGTCGCAGTGAGGATCCATCTATGTTGGCCACTTGAGGGAGGATGAATTTCTCCAATGAAGTCCAATCCCCACTGCTGAAAGGGTGCTGAAACTACCACAGGCTTCAATGGTAGAGATTTGAGCTGTTGCTTTCCTGAAAACTACTGGCATTTGATGCAAGCTCTGATTTCTCTGCAGACATCAGGGAATAAAGTGGGCCAGTAATACCTAGCTTGGAGAATATTATGGGTTGTGGTCTTCCAGAAATGATGACCCCCACAAAGGCCACTCTGAAAATCAGAAATAACCTGCCGGGCTTCTTGTGGGTCCAAGCATCTTAAAAATACCCCTAGAGGGTCCTTCCAGTACAAGGTCTGGTCAATGAGGCAATATTTGACCGCCTTGAGCTTTAAATCTCTCACCTTGTTCTTTTTCATTCCATCAGGAGGCCTCAATTCTTGCAGAAAGTACAAGATATCCTTTTACCAGGGACATGCTGCTAGTGATAAGGTGGTTTGAGAATTCTTGCTGGATGACTCGGCTTGCTCATTGATGAAGTTAATCCCCAAAGCTTTGCAGTTGGATTCATCCAGCAGCTTGGCTAAACCCTGCCCCTTTATCAATTTGGTGGGCTTGATTACCAGATCGAACTCTGGGATTTTTGCGATCCATTTACCTCTCCTTCCGTCTATGTCAGGCTGTATAAGAATGTCCTTTACGGAAGCTGAAGGGACATATGCAGTGATTTTTGAATGAAAGACATAGACTCTGAAATATTTGAGGGATTTCACCAAGGCATAAACCTGCTTCTCCATGATCTCATACCGGAGTTCTGCATCTCTCAATGCCTTGCTATAGGTTGCTCTCTCCCCTGATCATTTTTCTGCAATAAGACTGTTGCTACTGTATCACAAGAAACAAAAGAAAAAATCAGGAAATATTTAGAATAATCAGGACTGATTAGCACAGGTGCCTCAGTCAGTGCCTTCTTTATTTGGACAAAAGATTCCCTGGGTTCAGCAGTCCATTTTCATTCATTCCCCTTCCTGAGCATGGTTGTGATGTGTTTTACCAACTCAGCAAAATTTGAGACAAATCTCCTCAGAAAATTTATCTTCCCTAAAAAGGATTGAACTTCCTTCTTAGATCTGGGAAGTGATAGGGTCTGAAGTGCTTCTACCCTACTAGGGTCAATCCTTACTCCCTCTGCTGACACTATATGGCCTAATAACTTCCCCTCCTTCACAGCAAACAAGGATTTCTTAGGGTTTAAGGATAAGCCAAACCTCCGACACTTCAGGAAAACCTTCTTTAAGTGGCAACGGTGCTCCTTATCTGTCCTGGAGAAGACTGTGATGTCATCCAAATAGATCACCACAAACTGGTCCTTTTCCCCAATGAAGGCTATGTCCATGGCTCGTTGAAACGTTGCTCCTGCATTCATCAGTCCGAAAGGCATTTTGGCATACATGAATGTGCCCCAAGGAGTGGTGAAGGTTGTTTTTTCCCTGTCCTCGGGCATGACTGATATCTGATTGTAACCAGAAAAGCCATCAATCATGGATAATCTAGATGCGCCAGTGACCTTCTGCAATATCTGTTCCATGTTGGGCAGGGGATAATTGTCTTTCCTTGAGCTCCTGTTCAGGTTCATGAAATCGACACAGAGTCTGATTTCCCCACTTTTCTTTCTTACCGGAACCAAATTGGCCACCCAATCGGAATATCTCAAGGGGACAATTATTTGGGCATCTAGCAGCTTCTTCACTTCTTTCTCCATGACAGGTAGCAGCATGGGATTTATCTGTCTCATCTTTTTCTTGAATGGCTTAGCCTCTTCTTTCAGTGGGATATTGTGCTCAATGACTGATCTATCATACATCTTGAGGTCTTCATAGGTCCATGCAAACACGTCAGCAAACTCCCTCAACAACTCGGTATATTCAACCCTCTGCTCCTTGGTCAAACTCTTTGACAGCTTGACAAACTTAGGCTCCTCTGGTGTGACGATGTTGCACTCAGCTATGTCAGCATCATCACCTGAAACTCTCCCCTTTACTACCACATCATTCCCATCAAACAATCTCTCTAATGGGATTAGTCCTTTCGGAATGTGATTTCTCGGTAGTTGAATAATCTGGTGGTCAGCAATTTTATCCAAAAATTTCCCAGGGTGATGGTCACCTTCCACGTCAGGATCCTCATCTATGTGCAACGCAGAAAATTCATCAACGGATTGGAGAAATTTTTCGATCTCCAGATCATCTTCAAATACCTTCCAATGTTTGACATTGTCCGGTACAGAGGGTCTATATCTTATTTCAACCTCAAATTTGACCATAGGCGGCATAGGAACTTCGAGCAAGCTAGCTAAGATAGCTAAAGAATCAGCTGAAGTATTTTCTTCCCTCAGAATGAAAGAATGTTAAAAGCCAGGAAGAAATTATCGATCAGGTCCCATACCTCATTTCTGTAATTCTTGAGCTGGGGATTTTTAGCACGATAGGCATTTCTGACCTGCTGGATAACCAACTCAACATCTCCAAATATGGCTATCTCTTTAATTCCCATTTCCTTTGCAGCCCTCATACCCAGAACAAGAGATTCATACTCTGCCACGTTGTTGGTGGTGTCAAATTTCAACTTATATGCCAGGGATATGGTCTCCTGAGATGGTGACACAAAAAACACCCCAGCGCCAGCGCCTTCTTTGGAACAGGATCCATTAAAAAATTTTCCATACAGGGGTGATGGAGGGAGGAAATTCAAGAGGAGTGGTGGGCTATTGTCTGAGCTTAAGAGGAGGCTTAGGATCATGGGTAAGCTACAGTATATTGGAACCTAAATCAGTGTCCAAGGCAAAANAGCATACCGAACTTGGGGGGGACATCAGCTACTACGATATCCATGACCACACTTTTCATGGGCAGTTGAAACAAGGTCACGACCAGGTCTTTAATAACCCCAAGACACTGAACTCTCCTGGAGTCAAAAGAATAGAGGTCATGATAGGCTCGGGTGACTTCAAGTCCTAACTCCTCCATGACAGTTTTGGGCATGAGGTTGTGAGAGGCCCTTGAATCCATAAGGCAATTATGGAGCACTTTGTCATGTATGTTCAGGGAGGTGTAAAAAGGAGGGGATGGATCATCTCTGTCTTCTACCATGGGACCTAAGACAACTGTTGGCCTTTCATCTTGGAGGTTTATGGAGTCTGTGGGAGGGCATGAGGCTTCAGATTTCAAAATCTCAGAGAAGCATTTTTTTAATTCTTCATGTTTAATTAGCCCAGTGAGGGGTACAGAGATTCTAATCTTTTGAATTTCATGCTCGAAATTAAAAGAAGATGTAAGCTTTGGAAGTTCTCTTATTTCAGGAACACGATTGTGGACAATGGGAGAGAGGGGTTGAGCCTTCTTACCTCTATGAGCGTCTACTACTTCATTAGCAGGTTTCTCTGTTCTAGTAGACCGTTCAGGAATATCAGGTGTTGCTTTCTTTTTGTTGGACCTCAGGTTATACCTGCCTCGACCGTCGCTAGCCTTGTCTCCTTTTCTCAATTCATTTAGCTGACTGTCCATGAGAGACTCCTCATATGTTGATTGAGTCAAATGAGGAAAAGGGGGAGTGTCTTCTAAGCAATGGATTTCAGGATCAATCTCGTCTGTTTCTCTTTCCTCCTCATTGGCCACCAAATTGTTCTGAAAAGGGGCCTGAATTCTCTGGTCTTCTCTGTCTCTTCCTCTTTCTCTATGCATAGTTAGGGGAGCAATATTATTTGGCCTTCTGAAACCACCTTTATTTTTGGTTCCCTGAGGGCCTTTGTACGCTTGCCTCCTTTCTACCTTCAATCTTTCCATCTCTTCAGACAGAAACTTCATCATTTTGGTCATTTCATCCACTTGAGTGTGAGGCAACGATGGGCCAGAAGTTGAGGCTTCATACTTTCCCTTTCTTCCGTCTGCGTCGGCTTTGTTCCTCAGTATGTCAGCTGCTAATATGTTGGATTCGACTTCTATGGCTGCATCTTGCATCTGAGCTAAGGAGGTGGCTCTTCTTTCTCTTAATAGAAGACAGAAATCAGGGTCAAATGCACCAGCATAGGAAATTTGGACAGAGGCTTCTGAGGGTTTGATCTCTGTAGGAATCTTGTTATACATTTTATTGAATCTTTTGGAGAAGTCAGAGACAGACTCTCCTTCCATTTTCTTCAGAGACCCAAACTCTGTCATGTAATACATGAAATCCTTCCTATCTCCCCACTGCCTCAGGAAAACACTATCCAGGGCTTCAATTCCAGCAATAGATCCGAGGGCCAATCCTCTAAACCAATTCCTCACCTCGCCATCCAGACTCTGGACAGAGACTCTCATCCAGACATCTTCATTTTCAATGTTTAGGTTGTCTGCATAACTGTAGAAAGCATTCAAGTGCTCCTCTGCAGTTATGTCCCCTTCCCCAATGAACTTGGGCATGTATTTCAAATAGTCTCCAGCAGGGAGAGGATTCATAGGATGGGGTAGGATTAAAGGAGCATATCTAGCAACGACTATGGCATCCATCCTATTCGGAGGGGGATTAGCACCAGCCATAGGGATATTAGGTGGAGGATAACTTGGAGGAGAAGGAGTTCGTGAAGGGGCTACTGGGAATGAGTCTCGAAGTGGAGTGGGAAACAAGAGAGGATTCAGGGAGAAGGCTAATGAGCTCAATTCAGCAGGTGCTCCTCTTTGTGCAGGAGTAGGGAAATCTTCTATAGTCCCGGGTCTACGCCAAGGACCAACTTCAGAGGGGAGGGGAGTGACAAGAATTTCTCCCTCCAATCCTAGACCAGGAGGGGAAAACTCAGCAGGAACACTCCCAAAATTCAAGAAACGAGAAACCTATGAGGGAGGTCTATTAAGAAATCGAGGAGGAGAAAAAGGAGTTCTCACAGAAGGGGATGGTGTATTACCTGTTTCGGCAATGGAAACTTCTTTTGCAGAGATCTTTCCCTTTCTGCACACCGCTTTTGAGTCAGCTCCAGGTGTAGCTAGAGGCAGTTGTGGATGAGACCGCGTGTGTCTGCCTCTGAAAGCCACAGTTAAAACAGCGGGTTCGCTCCAGTGGAGTCGTCACAATGGAGTCGCCAGGTGCATAGTAGCAATCTTCAAGTTCTGATATCTGATGCACCTTCAGAATCAATGGATCGTTATCGTTCAATCCCGGGGAAAATATTCAACTTCGTCCCCGGCAACGGCTCCAGAAATGTTAGCGTCGGAAGTCACTCCTGGATTGCTTGCAGGAGCAGAGCCCGACACCCATCAGTTTAATGTCACAATTTGTTTATAGAGGGGTGATCAAATGGAAGTAAACTCGAAACAATATCGTCTCAACTCTGAAACTAGGCAAGGCATGCATGGGCGAGTGAGGTCTTAGAGAAACTTCAAACAGTGAGTTGTAATAAGGGTGAGTAGGGGGAAGACTTGTATAGGAAGAGTGTGGGGGACTGTTATAAACAACAAGATTCTAACAGACTGTGAGAGGAAGCATCAAAGGCAAGATCTTCTTACACCCAAATGCGGGAAACCAGAGAAAACAGTAATGCAACAACAAATCGTTTATCATAACATAACTGTGCTAATTCACGCGAAGCATTCGATCATGAACTCTCTGGCATGAGACGAAAACATAGATGGAAAAAGAAGAATTGTTTGTCATCAAACAAGAAATATCAAACACAAATGCACAACCCAAAGAACTAGAATGGTTGTTAAAACTATTACAGTCGGGAGCTTAGCTCTACCATCGATAGATACAAAAATGGTGAAAATGCCTTCATATACTCAAAACAACAATAGCAACAAAATTGAGACGTTGCATTAAAAGCTTTGCGTCTGCATGGCTTCTGACAATCTGTAGCTGTAATCTTTGAAGGATCGTGCGACTTCGACGAACACAATCAGACTTCCTGACAGTTCTATAGGTGAATCAACGTGCATTTAATTCATCGCCAGACTTTCCCATTATGGCAGAGGCGATGTCTAACCACCACCAACTACCAGAATAACTACTTCATTGGGATCAAGGATGGTCCGGCCAACTCGGCACCTTTGGGACGTGGATGACCCCTCACGCTGCCACCTATATTAACTGAACTGCCCGATGAAAAGGCACGCTGGCTAGAGTGAAGGATAGGGCGCATAATAGGAGTGGTGGCGCCAACATCATGAGGGCGTGGTAAGAAGTGACGAGGTGTGAGAGGGATGACAGAGGAAAACTCATGGAGAAAGACAACAGGCGGAGGGCGTAGGAGACGAGATATGATGGGCTTGCTTTTAGCGAGAGACTGACGTGGAAAAGAGCGGGACACATGGCATTCGATGAGTGGATGATGAGATGGGAGAAGGACCACGCAGACTAGGAGGGGGGGAGATGGACAGATGTCAGAGGATGATAAAGGGGCTAAAGGGCGCAAGCCTCATCGCAAGGCCAGGAAGAGAACAGATGGCACAGAAGATTACATGACGGGGAAGGGGGCCCATGCTGGTTAAGAACAGAGCAGCTGAGAAGGATGGGATCTTCTGAGCGACGTTGATCCAGGCGTGTTGATCTCATCCGTCGGGAAGATGCGTGTCCGATTCTGGACCCCCCCCCCTCCGCTTAAAGGTAGAAATTCGGGGGGGGTCCGGAATCGCCTCGCGCATCGTTGATTCGAGCGCTTCGATCTCGGCCGTCAAAGAGATGCGCCCCGGATTCCGGACCCCCCCCCTCCGCTTAAAGGTAGAAAGGTGGGGGGGGTCTGGAATCGCCCGTACGCCGTTGATCTGGGCGCTTTGATCTCTGTCATCCAGATCCGCTTGTCGTTTACAACAGGCACGCTTGCGTTCCAAACTTAGGACAAGTGGGTTTTTAACCCATTCTTTTGCATTCTAACCCCCTTACAAGAAATA
The DNA here is from genome assembly GCA_032191745.1 of Picea mariana. NCBI lineage: Eukaryota > Viridiplantae > Streptophyta > Pinopsida > Pinales > Pinaceae > Picea > Picea mariana. Next base: position 9,703 of record JASDQU010425073.1, read on the forward strand.
TCGCTAACACTTACTATGGGGGAATATGTAATGTATAGTCCAATGATTTCTATACCCATGGGTGGTGCAGATGTTGTACTAGGAAGCCAATGGTTACAATCATTAGGAACAGTGGATTTTAATTTTCAAGAACTTTTCATGAAATTTTCATTGGAAGCAAAAGAAATTGAGTTAAGAGGTATCACAAGGAAATCCAGTAAGGTGATAAGCTCTAACGGCATGACAAAATTATTAAAAAAGTGGCATCAAGGTGTTATTGCACAACTATGCTCACTAGATGNCTATTCCTCAAGATCTCCAAGGGATCATTGATAATCATTCC
>JASDQU010425076.1:0-10024 GCA_032191745.1 Picea mariana
TTTGGGGCCTCCCAACTCCTCACATCGTAAATTTTTTGGAGTATATAAGCGAGGTAGAATTGGGAGGGGAGGATGTTCTGATAAAATTATTCATACTCTCTCTGCCATCCTTCTTGCAAGATTGGTTTAAGGGTTGTTGCAAAGATAGGGGTATCTCATCTTTTGTACACCTCATCGGTAGGTTTATTGACTTTACCAAACCACGTTGCCAAACATATGAAGTTGCCCTTCAAAATCTCACAATAGCCTTGGAAGACGAAGGATTCACCACTGAGATTGTAGAAGTTCTCAGGAATGCGTATCATGTTCAACACCAAGCACCCTCTTATATAAAAGAAGAGATTCATGAAGAACATTGTCAACCCCTTGAAGAGGAGCAAGATTTCTCCCATGATTCAATAGAATGCAGTGAAGATATAACTAGAGAAGTGAATTATGAGGATGAAGCACCAGTAACCGCTCCTCAGTCTGATGAAGCTCTCCAAGATCCTATCCCTCCTGCACAAGATGAAGAGAATGAGGTAAGTCATTTTCCTTTCCAGTTTTTTTATGATACCTTGTTTTATGATTCAGAGAGTGAAGAAAAAATGGAACCCTTGGACAAGCTAGATCCTCTATATCTCAAGACTGAAGATGTAGAGGCAAATCTTCCACTTGATGAAGTTATCCAAATACTTGAAGCTCCTGCACAGGAAGGATTAAGCAAGGTGAGTTATTTCCCCTTCCAATTTTTTAATGATTCTTTATCTTATGATGTGGAGAGTAAAGAAGTGTTGGATGTTTTAACCCCTTCATGTTATGATGAAAATGAGGACTTTGTTTATAATATTGATGAATTCATACATGTCAGGAAGCGTAAATGGGATGTGATTGGATATGATGGGGATCCCATTTACGACATTGAGGATCATTTCCAAAAGTTGCCCTTACAACTATCATATGACATTACTAAATTTGATATTTGGCGACAAGGACATGACATAATTACCAATTTTATTCAGACACCCAAGGATGACCTGATACTATGCTCTCCCAATAATTTTCGGTCATGCCTTGAGGACTTTGATGACTGTCCCTCTAAGCACTTAGATCTATTCTAAGAAGAAAGTTATCAACCATCATTCTGCTCAGATCTTGATAAAAGTGAAGAGGTTACTTCTGTGAAGCAGGATGCTTCTGATAAGGTTTTCCACCTCCCTTTGATTACTTTACCGCCCTATGTCACTAAAGGCATGGTTTGGAAACATGTCCCTTATCCCAAGTCTCCTGTAAGACAAAACCTCATTTTGGATTTTAGGAGAAAGTTGAGTACCTCAAGAAGAAGCTTATTGTCACAGTTTTCCAGCCTCCCTTTAAGGAATTGGCAGTCATCCTTTCAAATCTTGCTAATCCCTTCTCAGGCCTCAAGTTGTGAAAACGTCCAAGGTAGCCAGCATTCAGATTCCTCGAGTCGACCTTTTGAACCTTTGACTTTTCACGATCCATTTCTGAGATGGATTGAGCACTCTCCTGAGAGTATGTCTTGGCATCAATTTTTCCCTCCCACCCGCCTCCATGAGCTAGACCTTATAGATTCCATTGATATGATACATTTTCTAACTCATGTTATTGTTGTGCTTAACTTATCATTGTTTTGGTTTACGATGAAGCACAAAGGCAGGCATTGTAGGACGTTGCTGGATTGGTTTCACTGGTCGTTTGACTACACCCAGCATCCAGCCAGCAGGTAAGTGCAAGTGAGTAGGTAGGCATTTTTGCATTCATTGTATATACCATTGCATTGCCTGCTAGAGTAGCTTGCTTTCATATTTGTACATATGATTGCTTTTTGTTTCAGTTATATATATGAGTTGGGGGTGATATCACCACCCCAAATGATTACTAATAGTTGTTATTGAGATCAAGCAGGTTACAGGTTATGCCAAAGATGTTGAGGTTCTCATGCGCTCTACGGTGAGCACATGTCCCCGAGTTGGAGCCAGATGTTATCACCCACTTTTAGGGATAACTAGAAGATTATGTCTCGAGGCGCACAGGTCCTAAACATGGAGTACCGAGAGCCAGATCGACTTGAGCATGGCCCTAGAGGGCCCATCTTTTCTCCCTTTCAGCGCCTCCACTTTGTCAGCAGCAGCAGCATCCATCACCTTCAGCTTGGTCCTGTATCAGAGATGGTTCTTTCTCCATGAGGTAATGAGTCTAGGTATCATGCTATGTGTCACTCTGATCCTCAAAACCTTCGAATATGTGCATTTAATTCCTTTTGTTTCTAACAAATGCTTGGATCTTATACTTGTCCACTTGACCATGTCTGGGGGGAATGATAGGATGCCCTAGTAAGCCTGTGCCCATAGGTTTTGGTTTGCCACTGGGGGGATTTCTGAAAAGTCATCGTTCGCTCCCGTCATATTACCACTTTTTCATCTTGCTTCCCACTCATCCATCCCATTACATTTGTCCGGGCATTGGGTTGGCCAATCATTTAAGGGTTGCACCTTCCTTGTGGGAAGAAGGGGCTAAAGGCCCAGAAGGTAAAAGCAAGCTGGCAAAAGATAAAAGCCAAAAAATAAAACCTCGAGATGCTTCGCCCAGGGATCCCCGAGAAAGCAATAAAAAGCTTCTCAGCAAGAAACAAGAGGGACCCATAAAAATAATAAAACAAGACCTAGATAGGGGGTCTCATCACGAGCCAGCCTATTAGGTCCATGGGCACCTAGCGGTATGACACTACTAGCAGTTGGTTACCACGCCAGGGTAGTGACTCTTGGTTGCATGGCCAAGAGAAAGGGGGTCTCATCACGAGCCAGCCTTCTCATTTCCGTGAAAGTGCTTGTGGCTAACATTGCCACCACTGATCACCTCGCCAGGGCAGTGTCCTCTAATTAGCTTCTTGAAGAAAAAGCAATAAAAAAATAAAGAATAAAGGGCATGAATGGGCTTGGAAAAATTTGCATCCAGGACAAGTCCAGCTCGCCTTCTACAAAGGCACCCACAGGTAAGCCTTGCATTTCCCTACTTTCACTGCACCCCTTGTGAGGACATCCCTTATCCACCTCGCCCATTTACATGACTTGGATGTAATCTCTTCCGAAAACATCCCTTTTCCAGTGGAGCACTTGACTGGGGTAAAAGGGGTTTTATGCACATGTTTAATAATATTGATGATGAGATGTGATTGGCATTGCTATGATCCCTGTGACTTATGAGCCCTTGGAGGGCGTAGCTGTTGATGTGCAGGATCATGCCCGACGGACAAGTACCATGTTGGACAGGTACACATGGGGAGATGATCAGTTCGGACCTCCATGGGGCTAAAGAGCCCACCAGATGGATGCTGAGACCCCGGCAGGGGGCAAAGACAGGACAGAGGGGTTTGCACCGGAGAAGAGGAGGACGTTCCACAAAGGCACCCTGGCAGAGCCTTACCTAGTGGGGTTGAGCCCTTGCCACAGGAACGTTGGCCTTGGAAGGCCCATGACATCACCCAGCATGCCCATGATGTCATCCAGCATTATGGACATCTTGGGGAGATAGTTATGGCAGTGTGGCATGTGTGGCAACTTGGAGAGGCCCAAGGAGGGCTAACTTTTTGCTCCAGGAGGTTGCATTTGCCCTAGAAAGGGCTAACGTCACCCTAGAAAGGGGATGACGTCTCACTTTTTACTTGATTAGGGTTTCATTTATGACATTTAATGTAAAACAGTATTATTTTGATATTTTGGCCTTGTTGGCCTTTTGATGACGTAATTTGTAATTTAGGTCATTGGTATGCTATATATTGAGGGTTTTTAACTTTTTACCTTCATATTTTCATCATCTTTCACTCACTCATTAGTGAGGTCTGAAATTTGCGCCCTATCTTAGGGTTTTGGCTGAAATTGTGAGGCGCACTTGTTGAAGGAAGACATTTTTGGACTATTTTGGCATTTCTTCTTGCTGGAAGGTTTACAACTAGGGTTTTGCTACTTGAATGCATGGTTTATGTAAGAGAATTTCTGCAACACTTCTTAATTGAATGGTTATAGTTTTGTTTACTTGCATTTGTTATTATAATTTGTTGAATCAAACCCTAGGTGACAAGCACTAGTTAATGTCCTTGTCTCATGTCCCTACCAAGTTAAGAGCTATTTGATTTTGCTGAAGTAAGATGGAGCCTTGCCATAGCAACACTCTATCTCTACTTTACTAAGCTAGCCGTTTTTTCTCTTGTTATTGAGCTAAGAAGGAGGAAGACGCATCAAGGCCTAGGGTTTCTACACCTTTATGAGTCGTTTTCCCCTAGGGTTTGTTTGATGAAGCCTTGCCTTAGCAACACTTCACATTCTCACTCTCTTGTCTTTAGCCCTATAAATCCTTGCTTAAGCTAGCCGATTTCATCTTGCCAATAAGCTAAAGAAGGAGGAGAAAGCACTAAGGCCAAGGGTTTCGACACCTTAATGAGCCTTTCTCCCCTAGGGTTTCATTGTTGAGGCCTTGCTTTAGCAACACCTCAACATTTAACCCTCTTGTCTTTGGTTTTTCATTATCATTTTAGTCCTTCAACCTTTGTGGCTTTTTTTTTACTCCATATACCCTAGCAGCGCACTGATCTAAGGCCTTCTGTATTGAGTACTTTGATCACAAACAACTTCTAAACACTTTGAGCAATCTTTTACTAACCTTTCTAACCCTAGCCTAGACTAATCTTCTAACCCTATTGCTGCTACCTTTTACTTGTGCTATAAACATATTCATTGCATCATCTATTTGTCTTTAAAAGCAATTGAATGATTAGCTAAAGCGTTGCTTCAAGTATTGTTACATTGATGATAAATTGCCATTGTTTATTGTGAAGCTTCATTAGCATTTATTGTGAAGTGATATTGTGTAATCATTGCTATTGTATAAACATTGATTTACTTCATCAATATTATTGCTCAATTGCTTATTATTATAAAGTCATTGATTATATTAAGTACTAACCAAGCAAGTCATTTGCATATGCATAGTTTCCTTGTTGCTTTGTCTCGGGCAGGTACACTCCTTGGTTACTATTTCCGATTATTTTTTATCTTTATTGGCTATAAGCCGGACTTTCTGCTCGGTGGTGACTTGTGAGGGGGAAATTATCTTTTAGCTCTTAAGCCTTTTGCCTTCTCAAAACCCCAGGTAACCAGGGATGTCTCCCCTGGGCCTTACCTCCCTAAATAGAAAGAGCTATCCCATTGAGGTGACGGTGGTGGGATTGGTTCAGTTACGCCAGTTTGACCTCCTTTCATCCGTCTTTTACTCTAACTACAAACTGTGAGATAACAAGGTGTATGCCCTTATACTCCTCCAAGGGTTTGACAAAATAACCTTGAAATCAAGAAGAAACACACAATTGCAAAAACTCCTTACCTAGTCCAAGAGATAGCATGCAAAACCTTTACTTATCAAAGATATTCCACCAAATTGCCAAGAACAAGCATCCAAGAAAAGTCGCTAGACTTTCTTCCACCAATAGACAAGTAAAGCATCCATTTTGCACAAGAGACAAGAGATGGTGAATTGCCCAAGAGGGGCTGAAATTTCAGTCCAAGAGTTATGTAATTGTCAAGTGATGAGTTGTGAAAATGAAATAGAGATGGCCTTTATTTATATGAGGCCATCTAAACCAATTTGTCCACATAAAATTGTCAACTACAAATTAAAAAAGGGTCGACCCCTTTTATTTGTCTTTACAACTTACAAAAATAAAAATTACATAAAGTGAAACCCCCAAAAGGGTGACGTCATGCCCTAGAAGGATGATGTTGAGCCTCAAGATGCAAATCGTTGAGCTTCCAAAGGCCACATGTCAAGATCTCATGTGCTAGAGTGACACATCATGCATTCCTTCCTTCAAACCACATCACATCACCTCCATCAAGCCCACCAAAACCTGAATCTCCAAATGACGTCAAGGGCTTAGAAGATTGCGTCCTAGGCCTCCAAAGGCCAACGTCTAGGTGCAAAGGGCTATGATGTCATCCTTGAATGCTATCAAAGTGCCTCCAAAGGCAACGTCCTCAATCCCTTGCACACAAAGGCTTCGGGGTGCTCTATCCATCCTGTGGGTATGGCGTCCATCCTTGGGGTTTTCAACCCCCCATGAAGGTCAAAATGGCACAAGTCCTCCATGGATAGCTTTCACCAAGCAAGGTCCTACAAAGACAAACAAGTATGCCCACATTTATCATGTCAAATAAGCCACATTTAATAAAGGAACCACCCAAAGATGTGCATTGAATCCCCCCTTTTCAAACTAAACAAATGCTCAAAGACCTTATAAAATTTGCCAAATTTAAGTATGGGAGGGTTGTCATGGTGCACTATTGGGTAGACTAATCCCCAAGTCAAGGAAATTTTCCCAAGAAGACCCTCTCTAAGTCATGTAATGAGTATGAGGTAGATGGGGGTATGACTTTTGGGCATGGGGTTCTGGGGTTCTTGACATATCAAGGGCTCATATTGTCTCATTTATGGGTGCCTTTGTGGAGGGTGTGTTRCATCCCTTGTTTGCAATGCAACCTTTTTCCAAGCCCTTTATTTTCCATTAATTTATTATGGTCTAAAACATTGAGTGCTATGTGCAATGGAAAGTAAAGAGCATCACAATTATGTGTTCTCTTTTTTAAAGGTCCTTCAGTTTTTATGGAGAAGCGTTTCATTGCTCTCGAGACCTTACCACGAGCATCTAGATGGGATCATTTATGGCTTTTAACTTTTTCGAGCTACAACGCCTCTGGGGCTTTAGCCACTTCTTCCCATGAAACGAGATACAAACCCTTCTTTGGGTCAATAAGCCCAGAAACCCAAAAGGAGAGAGTGGACTACGGGGAGACGTACAAAGCAAACATGGAAACATTGAGAAGTACAAAGCAAAGTTCATGGCAAGAGGGTTCTCCTAAAAGGAGAGAGTGGACTCTGAGGAGAAGTTTGTACCCGTCACCAGATATGCATCTATTAGGGCAATTATATCTATTGCCTCAGAGATGGGGTGGAGGATTCATCAAATGGATGTGAAGACTTCCTTCCTCAATGGGGTAATTGAGGAAGAAGTATATATTGAGCAGCCTTAGGGATTTGAGGAGCATGGGAGGGAGTCCCATGTATGCAGATTGAAGAAGGCATTGTACAAACATAAGCAGTAACCTCACACATGGTACTCAAGGATTGATGGGTACCTACTTGGTTTAGGCTTCACTAAAAGTGAGGCGGATCCTAACTTGTATTACACACTTGTTGGAGATGATCCACTCATTTTAGTGTTGAATGTTGATGATCTCTTTCTGACAGGATTGGAGAAGTTCATAAGGATGTGCAAGGAGGACCTTGCTACGAAGTTTGAGATGAAGGATATTGGATTGATGCACTATTTTTTGGGACTAGAGATATGGCAACAACCAGGAGAGGTTTTCCTTGGGCATGGCAAGTATGCAGTTGAGATCTTGAAGAAATTCGGGATGGAGGATTACAGGCCGATGTCTACACCTATGATCACTAACTTGAGGAAGCTCAATGCTTCTGAGGATGAGTTGGAGGATCCCACTTTGTACATGCAGTTGATCGGGTTCTTGATGTATCCAGTCAACACCAGGCCGAATATTTGCTTTGCAATGAATACACTCAGCCAGTTCATGGTGGAGTCGAGGAGGGTTCATTGGGTGACAGCAAAGCATGTGTTGAAATATCTTTGTGGTACAGTGGACTTTGGACTAAGATATCTCAAAGTTGGTGGAGTGCAGTTGGAGGGGTACACAAATTCGGACTGGGCAGGGAGTGTAATGGATAAGAAGAGTACTTATGGATGTTGTTTCAGCTTAGGGTCAATAGTGATCTCATGGTTTAGCAGGAAGCAACACTCAGTGGCACTTAGCTCAGCAGAGGTCGAATACATAGCAGCGAGTCTAGCGAGTAGTGAGGCCATTTGACTTCGCAAGATGCTCACAGGGTTATTTGCTCTTGAGATGGGGCCTTCGGTGATCCACTGTGATAACCAAAGTTGTATCAAGCTTTCGGAAAATCATGTGTTTCATGATAGATCCAAGCATATAGAGATCAAATACCACTTTATCAAAGACAGGGTCCAGCGAGGTGTTGTGAGATTGCAGTGCATATCCACAGGGGAGCAGATAGCAAACATTCTCACCAAGCCTCTACTGAAAGGGAAATTTGTTTTCTTCAGGGACAAGTCGAGGGTGGTGGAGAATCCTTTCCTTGCTAGGAGGGAGTGTTGATCTCTATGGCTTCAAAAGATCTTCTACATTGGCTTGGTGTCTTAGCATGCGGAACCTCCGAAACCATCAAACCAACCAAACCCTAGCCTCCAAATGACATCAAAGGCTTAGAAAGTGACGTCCTAGGCCTCCAAAGGCCAACGTCCAGGTGCAAAGGGCTATGATGTCATCCTTGAATGTTGTCAAAGAGCCTCTGAAAGGCAGTGTCCTTTATCCTTTGCACACAAAGGCTTCGGTGTGCTCTGCCCAGCCTGAGGGGTATGGCATCCATCCTAGGGGTTTTCAACCCCCCATGAAGGTCAAAAAGGCATAATTTCTCCATGGATAGCTTTCACCGGGCAAGGTCCTACAAAGACAAACAATTACTCCCTCCAAAGGTTCACAAGTCACATGTATCATGCTAAGTAAGCCACATTTAATAAAAGAACCACCTAAACATTTGCATTAAATCACCCCTTTTCAAACTAAACAAATGCTCAAAGACCTTATAAAATTTGCCAAATTTAAGTATGGGAGGGTTGTCATGGTGCTCTATTGGGTAGACCATTCTCCAAGTCAAGGGATGTTTCCCAAGGAAACCCTTTCTAGGTCATGTAGTGAGTATGAGGTGGATGGGGGCAAGACTTTTGGGCATGGGGTTCCTAACATATCARGGGCTCATATTGTCTCATTTATGGTTGCTTTGTGGAGAGTGTGTTGCATCCTTTGTTTGCAATGCAACTATTTTCCAAGCCCTTTATTCCTTTTCATTTATTATGGTCCAAACATTGAGTGTTATGTGCAAGGAAAGAAAAGGAGCACCGCAATGCCAYTTGAAGATAGAATACATTGACTGCCATATGCACTGGAAATTCAACAACGTCGCAAATGGATTCCCCCATCAAGCTGGACATTTAATAGTTATTTGTTTTCTTTTTAAAGGTCCTTCATTTTTTATGGAGAAGTTTTTCATTGCTCTCAAGACCTTAGGGCAAGCATCTAGAAGGATAATTTATGGCTTTTAACTCTTGCCCGCTACAACACCTCTGGGCCTTTAGCCCCTTCTTCCCATGAAATGAGGTACAAGCCCTTCTTGGGGTCAATGAGCCCAAAAACCCAAAAGATGAGGAAACGAAAGGGAAGAGGCGTTGAAAGTGGTAAGTATGTGTCGGAATGGTACAATGACCCTTCAAAGAGACCCCCTAGTAGCAACCCTTTTCTTGAGGGTGACCCACTTACTAGGAAACCATGTCAACCACCAAGGTGAAATGAGGCAAAAGGTATAATTTCCAAGCAAACGTTTTCATAATCAAGAAAGGATTCTTTGCAACATGCTCAAACGCTTCAATTATTAAAGTGACACTTACCATGAGACCGAACTTGTTACCCCATGAAGCCAGACTTGTTGTCCTTTCTGGGCCAAGCTGGTGTGGTGGACGATGCTATGTTGTTGTCGACGAATGGTGATGTGTGGTAGAGAGGAGGGGCTTTGTCTACTCAATGTGAGCTCAGTTGGTCATCTGGCTCTCGGCACTCCATGTATTCAACCTGTAGGCCTCGAGACATCATCTCCTTAGTTACCCCTAGGTTGGGGGGTAACAAAGCCTACGCGAACTCTTGGTATCAATGTGGAGGTGTGCCCTACACCACAAGTAGGGATTTGCCTCCTAGTTCTCTAACACATTCATCTTGTTCTAGAAATTCCCAATGTACTACGAAAAGGCCTCACCACAAGGTTCACCAAGGAGTTCAAGAAAGGAAAGAATGCCACCATAGTTGGGCCCTCTTATAGCGCAAGTTGTAGA
>JASDQU010425077.1:0-10133 GCA_032191745.1 Picea mariana
ATGAATATCTCCCGAAGTGACTTTCTCTCGGTTGATGTGGCAGTCTCTCATCAATTTAGGACTTCGACACTTCAGGGCTTCTGTCTATTTGTTAATCCTTGAGCGACTTTGAAACTTTGAATGGCTAAGAGTTGTTGATTTAAACTGTACATGGGATATCTTTCATTTAAAATCAAGCCTGTCTACTTGCTTGTATTTCAAGCTTGAAATGGACTACTCTGAAAGTTGTATTTCACTCATGCTTCCCTGTGCAAACAAATGACTTGGTCGGCCTGCAAAAACTACATATGACCCATGACAACTTCATGTGATAACACATACATGTTACAATGTTGGGTTCTTTTTCCCTTAATCAACACAGACCCTTTGGCCCAAAAAATATATATAGAGGCACCCTGGATAAGACATACATACATAGGCTCTCTAGTCCAAAAACCATACATAACGATTTCACAATTTATAATTCTTGCAGAAATTGCAACTAGTAATATCGCATTCCTCCTAGTCTGCACAACCCAAGGAAGTGTACCCCCTTCTCTTCTCTATAGTCCCTCATGCTTCACCACTCCCCTTCAAGGTTCTAGTACAGATAATCTAGGAAGTATCAAAGTTTCATCTCTGGGAACTCCAACTACAACAACTTTCACAAATTTTCAATTCCCATAGCAATTCCAACCAATAGGATCTCATTCCCCTCAATCTGCACAACCTAGGTAAGTGTATCCCCTTTTTTTGCACTGCAATCCTTGGGTTGTACCACTTCCCTCTAGGGCTCTAAAAAAAGGTTGCACGGGAAGTCTAAGAGTTATGGCTCCATGAACTCCAACTGTGATAATGGAATCTCCAAACTTTCAAATAGTTGCAAATGTGCCTTCTGCATTGCATCTTTCAACTCCACTTTGTTTATTTCAAGCTGCAACAAGTCCACTGGACTGTACTTGTTTCTTTCCTTCATTCTTAATCTTTTCTTCCTTTTGGTGCTCTTCTTTCCAAGAATTCAGTTCATGTCTTCATTCTTCATCCATTCCTATACAACCATCATGAAAACATACACATTATAGCCATTATCATATAACAATTTTCTTTTCCATAGGACTCATCAACACCACAATGCAACATTTATTCAAGAGTGAGTTTGTAACCATAAGAAACACTTATCTGTATGGATATAATGGGATTCACAAAGCTTCCATGGGAAAGAATTCATCTCACTATCATTTTTTCGACACACCCTCATGGTTCCATACACTATATCATATTAATTCTTAATTTTTCTCTTCATTTCTATACTAACCCTCCAGGTTCAGGCATCCCCTTTACCACTATATAGTCCGTTGCTACCCACCATTTTCCATGGTTTTCACTTGCAAGGAGAGCACCAACTTACTACCAGACATATGATAGTAGTCTGTAACTTGTGGAAACCATAGGATTCTAGTGTCATAACAATATCCTTCTTCTCGAGCATTCCATATTCTATGGCCATCATATCAACTATATTACACACATATAGTTATCATGATATATCATCATAGCAATTTCACTTATTAATTTCCAAATCTATCTCATATAGGAAATCAAATTTCCCAAGCATGAGATTCCTTCTCATAATATTTGACAATTGTAGCGGGAGGTATCAGTATTCCTTATGGGCTTATATCATTTCTATATCGAAGATCACTCTTCCTGCAATCTTTCTCAACTTTCAATCAGCTAAACAAATTGTCGGTGTTCATTCACATTATATTTTTATTGCAACATTTTCAACAACCCATGAAGTGATCTCATAATTATATCATATCAACAATTCAATCACTTCCATCTATTATTCATATTAAGTAGAATGAAACTATCATTCATTATATGTGCATTTTTTACACACTCAATCATTATATATGCAATCAATCATTTATACCATTAAACCAATGTGCCAATTACCCATGGACACATCTACACAATGTGTCCTTGTATTTCCTATGGAATACCACATACCTACATCATGTATTCCACCATGGTGGGTTGGAAGGTATAGCCCACGCCTCAACAAATAATCCATACTCTTCCCCATTTACTTACTTGACCATTTGGATACCTTCCTCTATGACCCTTACACAAAACTAGGAATATAATACTTTAATTCTCTTTAGTGTCGGCAAAGAGGTTGCAGTCCAAACATCGATTATAAGTAGGAATACCATTGAGCACTTGTATAACACTATATCCCTTCCATATCCAACCACATCATGGCCTCACATATGGCTATCCATATTGCCATCCATTTCTATAACAAGAGTACATCTCCTAATGTCCTTGGTTATGAACTCATAACCAATATAACATAACATGCTATCAAATTTCACATGATTTCATTCATCATTAAGTAGGATTTATATGTAATCAAGGCCCTATTCCTTTACCATATCTACTAGAATGTCATTCTCATAATACAAATCAATTCAAATATTAAATTTTGACTGAGGGAATTCTTACCCCAATTCCCTTCAGCATTATGCATCAAAAGCAACCAAATGCATGCATGCATGGATGGTACCAAATTACTTGATGCTACCTAATAAACTAGTATTTCGTAGAAGATCATAGACTCTCTCCACTAACCTATGGATAAACATTCTTACCATCCTCATTTTTTCTTCATATGGATGGTTTTCATATGCAGCCATATCATCATCACTTCCATCCATGCTATAAACTTTTCCTGGATACATAATCCATCATTAGTCACATTCAAATATCACAACATCATTATTTCATGCAATAGACTAATTAGAGTCTACAAGCAGGCCATATGGACGTCCATGCATTCTTGTGTGCACTAATGCACTTCTAAATGTACCAAGCATTCATTCTCAACATGCCTACTAGTGCACACTCATTCTATCTTTCCTATATGCATTTGCATCACTTCTAGTATGCTCTCCAATGCACATTTATTTCGTCTTTATTGATTTATTTATCTATTTTTGTGTTGTATATGGTTGTCCTTGAATTCCCTTAGGTCCTTGTGGCCCTATATACTATCATTCTACTCCTCTATGAACTATTGTTCCCTAATATGAACATTTTCCATCCAAGCCCAACTTGGCCTTTTTGCAATTCCATCCAATATGTCACATTGGCAACTGCTTTCACTTCAAGTAATCATGTCACAACTTTATGTATTCCCTAATGTTGTACAAGAATTACTCCAACTATATATTAGCACTGCAATCTAATAACCACTCACTTCTTTATTTCTCCATTGGCACCTTTAAAATGAATGAACCTTCATTATTCCATCCACTGAGTTCCTTGCACCTATATCTCGCTTCCACTGTGAACTTTGATTTATAAGTAGTTTTTTTGATCTAAAAACTTTTAGATACAAATTGTGGGTTTATAGCTTGCAAGTATTTTCCAAGAATTCCTATGTTCTCACATAGAGATGACTCACCCATATCATGAGTCATGCGTCACCTTATGATATTATTTCCCTCTTTTGTCGCAAGCTCTATTTCCATCAATACAATTTTACATTCAATGTGAAGGAGTCTACCTTATCTACATATGCCTACTAAAGACATCCTTCACATGTTCGTTTTTACATTCTTTCTCTTGTCATGGCTGCAAATTTTATGTGAGAATCCATGTTGATTTACCTTTGCAAGTCATTCAAACTCTATAGCAACTGAGTATCAATTTTGGCTCTACTCGTCAAGAACCCTTATCAACCCTTTACTTCCTGCTATGTAGATATGCACTTCCCTTTGTAACTCTTTATTATCACAACCAAATCTACAAGCTTCTCCCTGCTTCCATGTCCATTGGACCCTAGAATTAAAATCCACAATAGACCCAGACAATATTTATTCATAACATTTCATATTCGTGTTAATAGGCCCTTGAATTAACGCTTTCCTTGAGTCTTCCCATGTTCATCAATAATTACCATGTTATTAAAAACCCAAACCCTTTTTATTGTCAGGATAATGCACTCCAAATGTTCATGTGTACCTATGAATAGGAACCATATTAAGTATATCATGTCTTCCTTACCTGATATTCACATCTAGCATGTACCTCTACCATTTGGAAATAGTTTTCCAAAATGGATATTGTTTGGAAAATTTTCATTTTAAGTAGTTACATGGTTCATGGAATCCAATTCCACTTTTTCCTACAACGTTATGAAACAACTAGATGCTTCTTTGGGGAACTTAAACATTTTTTCATTTTGTCCTCTCAATTACATTTCCAATGGCTACACTCATTCCTTATTCTAATTTCTAAGCTAAAAGTTATGGCTCTTTGAATTTTGTCATTTCTACTCGAAGGTGCAGTATTTTCACTGGTGCAATGTGGTTGAGAGACCATTTTCCACCATTTGTAAGGAAAATATGTTAGGAATCATAAAAAAAATTATATCGGGAACAATTACAATTATTATTGTGAACACACAACAATTCTTAGATTTGGAATCAGATGCTTCAGTCAAAATCTGTATAAAATTGGAATTGACGACTTTGCACTTTTACATTTTCTTCACACTTAGAATTTTTATTCAAAATTGGTTATCTCCCAAACAGAGCAAGATTGGGAAAAATTTCCTCAATACAAAGTTGTCTAGATCATTGAGTAGGTAAAATTTTGACTAAATAAATTATTCCAGATTCCTGATCTAGGGTCCCTTTTCCTCTGAACATTTCAAAAACCCCCAAAATGTGTTCATAAATAGTGGATTTTTCCCTGTTTTGGCATCCCCACTCAAAGCCCTTTTGAATTTGGCCAAAATACCAATTGCGTATCTTCATGCCTTCTTTTTAGATGCTCTATAAAAATTTCATCTTTCTCTAGGTCTTGGTCACTACGCATGAACCAAATATTTAAAACCAATAATTGGCATTTCTAAGAGAATTGAAGAAAAATTGGCCCATGCCCCTCACTTTTGTATCCCTCATCACTATGAACATACCCCTTAAATGTCATCTCATTCTAAGTTTTTCTACTCATTTTATGGCCAAAACAAGTTTTTGGCTCCACACTTTTTTTTGTAATAAAAAATATCATCTTTTCTTATGTGGAAATATAGATGACATGGCATGGCACATGATTATTTATGTCCACCTATCATATCCTGACTCAGTCGCATCATAATCATCCTCTCCTTTCATCATCTCTCCAAATATTTCTCTTATCGGCGATTAAAGAAATCCTTGTATCGACGATCGAAAAAAACCTTTGTATTGGTGATCAACGAAAACCTGGAGTTTTTCGGTGACCTCCAAAAAATCCATCAACGATTGACGATTTTCTTCATTGGCGAATTATGAAAATGTCCCTACTTCCAAATTTTTTTGTCTAACTCCAAAAATTTATATCAGCGATCAATGATTTTCTTCATTGGTGAATTGTAAAATTGTCCCTACTTCACGGAATTTTTCCAAACTCCAAAAAGCTTAGAAATTTCTTACCAAACCCACATTGGATCTGGACCATTGATCTTAATATCAAGGTGATATCAACCATTGATTTACCATACTTCTCCAAATTTGCAGATCAATCTCGATCGTTTATCACTAAATCAAATGCAATATGGATTGTAGATTCCCCAAACTTCACCAAAATTCACCAAAATCCAAAAAATTTAAACGAATTCCACTTTTCTCCATCAACGATTAGCGATTTTCTTCATTGGAAAACTATGAAAACATCCCTACTTTGTGTAATTTCGCTGAACTCTGAATAGCTCCATATCTCAGATGGATTTAGGCCATCAATCTCAAAATCAAATGCAATCTCGATCATTGATTCATCAAACTCTATTCCATGACTCTTTCCTTTCTCCACCATGGTGCTACCAACGTGGAACATGTTAGTCCACGTCAGGTACAATCCACATCATCGTATGTACGAATGTTTTCAAAAATCCCAAAAAATTATAATTTTTTCGAAATGTTCTTTTTTGGCCCCTATGGGAGCTCTGGACTTATCTTATCATGTTTGAAATTGACATTATGACTGTCAATTTGGCATCCCTTTTCCAAATTACATGCACATTTCACCCATAATTTGGGAATTTTCACTTTGAATTCACGACGTTTCCCAAATTCGAAATAGACTAAAATTCTACAACAACAAATTTCTCAAATCCATCTTAATCTTTGGCCCATACAAGTCCGATTTTTAACCAAAAGATTTAATACCAAATTGTAGCATAACCATTACCAATAAAAATGAAATTTTGTTCTGATACTAACTGTAAAATATTTACCTTCTAAAAACGAATTTAAATTCTCTATGAAAATAAAATTAATAGTAGGCACCATGCTAAATTACGCATTCATGTAGCAACATAATAAAAAATTCATGAATGCATTTAATCAGTAAAACGCAACATTCAAATATTCATTTACACGATAGGATTAACATAATAATCATAACATAAAACTATCTTTAAATAGTTGAACCAATTGGATTCATATGAAGGACGTTCCTCCCAGCCATAGGCTTGTTGTTAATTTTCTCTCAACAACAAGCCACCCCCAAATTGAGGCTATGAGTCCACAAGGAGGTTTAGCTCTTGTGTCCATTGTCCAGACACTTAACAGTGCAATTCCCAAGTTTCTACTCCAGTAGCAATTCCAATCTGCCAACTCTCTTTCCCCTCAACCCACACAACCCAAGGAATGGGATCCCCCTTCTCTTCCATGCAGTTCCTTGAGCCTTCCCATTTCCCTCCAAGTCTACAATGCACACATTTGGCTAGGAAAATATTACAACTAGGGACTCTAGGAATTCCCATTTGTTCCTTTGGAGTGTTCATAGTATCCTTCTCAAGGCTCTTGAGATATTTCCTCAACAAGAAATGAAAAATAACATGCACACAACCCCGCTCTTAACTTTTTCTCACATCTCCACCTAGCTATTACAGGCACCCATCATCATTTTCAACATCAAATGCGGCCCAATAAGTTTGCATTCCATAGCTAGAATGACTAGTGCTCTTTCCCATCACCCAACTCCTCTCTTGCTACCAAAAATTAACATGTAGAATATCGCATGGCTATAGCATGGTTAGTGCTCTTTCCTAGCACCAAAATCCCCTCTTCCTACCCAAAATCAGTGTGTAAAAATGGTCCCCTCTTCCTACTTGAATTTCCTTCTTCTCCCATGCTTGATTGACTCTTACTCTTCCCCTAAGGATGATTACACTAAACCCATGTTATCATAACCGAGTGGGTCAACTTTCTCACCCAACCTCTTACATGAATTCAATGATTGAGCATTTAATAAGTCAAAGGGATAAATGGATAAATGACAAATTGATTAATGGAGATGGCTTAAGACTCAAATAATATGGAAACCCCTCAAAACCCCCATCAAGCCCCCTCTCTTGTGGAAGCATATCCCCCATCATTACTATCCCTCTCATATCGCAACCAACGATTATTATTTTTATTAATCATTTCAATGTACAATTTACACAGCTCATCCCTAAGCCTGAGACATAACACCTCACCAGCCTAAATCTCCTTTGCACAATTACATTGAAATTTATGGGACTTAAAATTGGGGATGGTACATGTTGTGTCTCTTATTTATTGTAGGATTGATCCAGATTGGATCATTATATTATTTTTCATTTTTCTCGATGCTTTTAGAGTGCAAAAAATTGGAGGAATCAACTTGCAGGGTCATTTTAGTGGCAGGTCACAGTTTGGAAAATTGGGGTCCATAACCTTCTAGAGCCATTTTGAGGCATTAAATGGAGTTTTTTTGGGGTTTTTGTGTCTACAACTTGCACCCACACCTTTGATGGTGTTTTACAATTTTATACCTTTCCAACGGTGTAGACCGTGCATCAATCAGAGTTTGTATGCAAACGTTATCCCTCCCGCAAGTTGACCTATCATGTTGACCACCATGGACCGAGAGGATGCAACATCATCCCCCATTACTCATGCATACGGGGCTAGCCACATGATGGATTTCAACAATATTCTATAAGTTTCAAAACCCTACCATAATTGAGAGTTGAAGAAGTCAAAAACCTACCCCTATATGGATATCGGGCTATGTTAAATATCGGGCCACTAGGAGGAGAATGGAATCCATTCGTTTGCATTATATCTCAATCCATAACTGATCGAAAACATATGAGAGTTGTATTCTATGAGAATAATAGAGGAGAGATTATGTAGCATCCATATAGGCCATAAATCAAAGAAAACTCCACAGAGATTACCTCTTTATTTGTACTTGCATCATTTCTATACTAGAGAAAAGGGAGAAGAGAGGCCTCACCTTGTAGCTTGATTTTCTCTCGTATTGGGCTTCCCAAGTCATATCAAGTGTTTATTTGTGGATGGTGTGATTGTATTTTGTTGTTTTTTTTTATTTTCCGCATTTTATCTATTTCATGCATAAGCGGAAAATTAGTAACTAAATATTCTACAAATCTAAAGGAAAAGTAACCTTAATATTAAATATTTCAATTATTTATCAGATCTTTTGTGATGAATTGTTCCAATGGAATATTCACGGTAGTTTACAGATCAAGAACTAATGATTGGGTTATTGATATCTTCATGAAGCCTTTAATAGAAACTAATTTTGTGGAACTTTGGGCTATGATTTAGCATAAGGAAGTTGAAATTATGGGGGATGTAAAGAAGTAATTTCACCTCCTAAATATCGAGAGTATTGTGCTAATGAGGTAGTGTTAGAAAAGTAGGTTCATCACACCTCTATATATTTTTTAGATAGTTGGTCGACAATCATTAGTTGACTAGGAGATTCAATTAAGCAGTCGACTAGGTATTCAACTTGTCGATCAAGTTAACTATGATTATCAATTGGTGTGCAAGTTGAGTTCAATTTCAAGGAGTTTGGTGTATTCCCTAGTCAGTCAAAGTGGATAATGTCTTTGATCCAGGGGATCAAATTATGCTCAAAAATTCAAAGTGCTCGGAATCGCTTCAAATCGAACAGGAGCATAGGCCTCGTCGTTAGGAACCCAACGCAACTTGTTTGGGTTCAAACAAACATCGGGAGCGAGAGATATCGCGTTCTATTAAAAATGACAAACAGGGAAAAAAAGAGGATGCTGACTGTACAGTCTGTATAGTCTGTACAGATGCTGACATGGCACTCCATACGACACATGGAAGGGCTGAGTAGTAGACAGTTGGAAGATGTGGATGAATGATATTGCGACATGTGGCAGTATTTGGTTGGTTGTACGGTGCCACATGGCCCAGTCATGGGCTGCCACGTGGCACCCTGTTATTGGTTGCTTGTATAAAAATTTATTGGAGTCCACCGGATTTGACCCCATGACCTCCACCCACATGTATAGTCTTTGCAAAGTCTGTGTTGCCAATGCACCCCATTGTATTGCTTATTATATGTATGGTTTTATATAAATTTAAGTTTGAATTATTTAATAGTTGTCAAGGGTCCGGGCTGGGGCTTAGCCCCAGCCCCCGGTCGCATAATACAATAACATATGACCATACCGTGGGTACCATGACCACCAGTTGGCGCGCGTGATTTGGTTTTGAATGTGGTTTAAACAGTTTTTAAAACCAATGACCTGCCACTTGTCTCTTTACTATTCGCCTTTGGGATGGAGCCCCATTTGAGTTTGTGCGTGGTCACATGGGCCACATGACCTCGACCTTGGCGGTTAGGGGCTAGGTGCGCTCGTAACCGTCCTACAGTTCGCATCGTTTGTACGGTTGCACTTGGTGCTAAGTTTTAATGCTTAAATGTGCATGGGGGCTAGGTTGAGACAACAAGGGTGCAATTTGTCGATCCAGAGATAGCAAGTTTGAAGGGGAACTTCCAGGAAGCCTATCTTCTTCAATTTTTGGCTAAACGAGGTGCCGAAAAATCCCAGCTAGGGGTTTTTGGACGTTCTGAAGCCATTGGAGTTGTCTATTTGGAATTTTGAGCATTGTAAAGCACATTTTTGAGCACTTTGAGAAAATAATACAAAAGATCCATTGGAAGTTGGACCGGGAGATGTAGCCCAAGAGAGGGGTGAACTCCTTTATCATTTGTTGTGTTATGTGTTTTCTATTCACTGTTTATTGATGTTGTTTATATGCATCTTGAATGAGTAAATTCTATTA
>JASDQU010425083.1:0-10024 GCA_032191745.1 Picea mariana
CCATTCCCAGAATGAAGTTAGCAGCACCAAGATCCTTCATGTCAAATTTGGAGGATAGTTGCGATTTCATCTCCTTGATAACATCCATGTTATTTCCTACCAACAACATGTCATCAACATACAACACTACATAAATGAAGTGATTACCAACTTGCTTGGAATATACACAGTGATCAACCATGCTTCTCACAAATCCCAATTCAAGGATGTATGTATCAAACTTTTGGTACCACATCCTAGGCGATTGCTTCAGACCATATAGTGACTTCTTTAACTTACAGACCAACTCTTTCTTTCCCTTCACTAAAAAGCCTTCTGGCTGCTTCATGTAGATTTCTTCTTTCAGATACCCATGTAGGAATGTTGTCTTCACATTCATTTGTTCCACTTCAAGATCAAAAGCAGTAGCAATAGATAAAGAAATCTAATAGAAGTTAACTTAGAAATAGGAGAAAAAATCTCACCAAAGTAAATTCCCTCTACCTAGGAATAACCTTTTGCTACTAACCGAGCTTTGTATTTCTCCACTTTACCTTGTGCATTAGACTTCTTCTTAAACAACCATTTGCTACCAACAGATATTCTTCCAGCTGGAAACTCAACTATATCCCATGCCTCATTCTTATCCAAGTCATCCATTTCTTCAACCATGGCCTTCTTCTAGAGTTTACTATCCTCTGAATTCACTGCTCCCCTGACAGTTTTGGGATCATCATCAATAATAGATAAAGAAAATTTGGAACGGAAATCAGGTGGACTATACCTTTCTGGTTGCCTTTTATATCTCACTGATATCCTCAATACTGGGGTATAAGGTTCTTCTTCTTCTTATGCTTCCTCTTCTTCAGATGATTCAGATTTTGCATCATCCAACTCAAGCTCTATTTTCTCAAGTTCGTCTTGCGTTGGTAGGAATTCCTGTTTGGACATGTATTTTACCTCTCTGAAAACAACATCTCGACTGTAAACAATCTTCTTGGTTTCTGGGTTCCAAATCTTATAACCTTTCACACCATCTTTATAACCAATAAAGATACACTTTTCAGCCTTTTTATCCAGCTTACTCCTATTTTCCTTTGGAACATGTACATAAGCTTCACAACCAAACACTATAAGATGTTGAAGAGAGGGTTTCTTTCCAGTCCATACCTTGTGTGGAGTTTTATCATCCAACGCTGATGAGGGTGATCGATTGACCAGGTAACATGCTGTACCCACTACCTCTGTCCAGAATTCCTGTCCTAACTCAACACCACTGAGCATGCTCCTTGATTTTTCCATTCGTGTCCTGTTCATCCTTTCTGCAACTCCATTTTGTTGAGGAGTGTATGGAGTAGTATTCTTCCTTTCTATACCACAGTTCTTACAAAATTCTTCGAATTCGTTTTCGCAGAATTCTCCACCATTATCTGTTCTCAATACCTTTATTTTCTTCTCTATCTGATTTTCTATCAGAGCCTTAAACTCTTTAAATTTATCAAATACCTCAGATTTATTTTTAAGAAAATAAATCCATGTGTTCCTTGAAAAATCATATATGAATGAAACATAATACATAGATTTACCTAAGGATGGAACATGAACAGGTCCAAACACATCACTGTGTATCAACTCTAAGATCCCCTTTGCTCTTGTAGCACTAGATGGGAATATTACTTGATTCTGTTTACCATATATGCAATGTTCACATAAATCAAAATCCAGAGTGAAATTAGACATACCTTCAACCATACCTTTACCGTGTAGTGTTCAAAGGCCCTTTTCTCCAATATGCCCCAGTCTTTGATGCCACAACATGGTATTCTTTTCTGGGACAATATTGGTCTTTTCTCCTTCATTTCTCTGCTCAGGGACAACAAAACTATTACACCAATTAGTATAAGTGCTTTCCAACAACTTGTACATAGTTCCACATCGAACTCCCCTCATCAACACCATTGCTCCTCGTACCATATTGTAAGTGTTCTTTCCAAATACAGTATTCACTCCTGCATCATCCAACTTGCTTACAGATATTAGGTTGCTAGCTAGTTTTGGAATATGAAGAACCCCATGGAGTGTTCTAATCCTTCCATATTTTAGCAATAACTTAACCCTTCCACGTCCCATGATTTTTGTTGTCGATTCATCTCCTAGGAATACATCAACACCATCATATTTTTCATATTCAGAGAACCACTCCCTGTGAGGAGTCATGTGGTATGATGCACCTGATTCGATCAAACATACATCATGGTTTGCATGTGTACCTGTAGAGGCCAGGTAAACATCACCTCCTTCTGCAATGAAGGTTTTCGTCTCTGTGGAAGAGGTACTATCATATCCCTTTGGTTTTTCAACCTTCTTGGACTTGCAATCTTTCTTATAATGCCCTGTTTTACCACACTTCCAACATTTCCTCAAATATTTTCCTAGAGACTTAGATATACCTGTAGATTTAGATCCCCCCCCCCAAAGAATTACCAGGATTCCTGTCTTGGGTATGACCTCTTACAAATAAAGAATCTGTGCTATGACCATCCATGATTTTCCACCTCATCTCTTCAGATAACAAGGATGCAACTACATCCTCATACTTCAATGTATATTGAGTGGTACTACCTATTGCTACAACCATATTATCCCAAGAGTCTAGCAAAGAACATAACAAAGTAATACACTTATCTTCTTCTGCAATCATAATATTAACAAAGACAAGTTGACTTACCAAAGTATTAAAGGCATTTAGATGTCCTATCACAGAATCTCCATCTTCCATCCTAAGATGATATAGCTTCTTTCGAAGAAACAACTTGTTTACCAAGGACTTTGATTGATACAAATTTCCCAACTTATCCCATAGTTCCTTGGCTGTAGATTCTCTTGAGACATTCAACAACACTGAATCTACCAGGCAGAGTCGAAAAATACTCCTTCCTCTTCTGTCCAACTTCTCCCAATCTTCCTTCGACATACCAGTAGGTGGTGTACTAGTAGTTTGTGTACTAGTAGGTTGTGTACCAGTAGCCTATGTGCTAGTAGACGGTATACCAATAGGTTGTGTACCAGGATCCACAACGATCCATTGTTCTTTGTCTACAGGAAGGTCCTCCATCTTCAGATTTCATAGCTCAAAGTTTTTACCGTTGAACTTCTCTATCTCAATTCTAAAATAGATTTCCATTCCTCTTTCTGCACTCAAATCACCACTGCAAAAGCTCCCACTAAACCCAGGTTTATCATAGACACAAGATAAACTTGATCTATCAAGACCGAGCCAAACCCTCAACAACAAAGGCATCCCTCTGAAGCCAAAAACAAGCTCTGATACCACATGTAATTTTTAAACCTGTGAAGTAAATCAATTCATATAGATTCTTAAGAAAAACATAATTTAATCAATGGGTCATACACATAGTACACAAAGATTTTATACTAGAAACCCTCAACCGGGAAAACCTTTCTTATATTCATTATATAGAATTTCTCCATTCACCATAAAATATATACAATATTTTTAGGCATTTCGTAGATACCAAAACCCTAATCCCTTAATCTGGGATTAATTTAGAAAACCTCTAAAAATAGAAAAATCCGCTAAAAATAGCAAAAACCGCCCAAAAACAAATTTCGGGGTGCTGCCTCGAACATCGTCGGCCCCGGGCTAATGCCCAGTGCCGAAATCTATGCGTAACTAGGGGGGGCATACCTGCCCCCCTTGGGATCCCCCTAGGAAAGCACCTGACGCACACGACACAAATATCGCTACTAGAGGGATCATCAGACACAGTTGTCGAATATGACGTGCCCACATACACACATGCAAATAATATAACACATACCCAACATCTATATCAAATCACTTATCACATAACACATAAACATACCAGAACATCGCACAGTATCTACATGGTTCACCCCTACCCAAGGGCTACATCCACCAACTCTTCTTCTTTATTATCTTCAATCAGTCATCTACATGCACAGAGCCAAAACCCTTACTCCGCATAAGACAGGATATCTGCGTAGCTCACTAGATCCTCCTTCCTTGCAATACAACACAAAGCTCTCCACAGTCTCTTACGATGAATTTCACTTGGCTCTGCAAGTCTCAGACAGTATGCACGAATCCTTACACTTCTTGATCACACAAATCCCACTCTTAGCACTTAGCCAACTTGCACAACACTTGCACACTATTAAACTACTTCTTACATTGCCTAGCCTTCTATTTATACATACAAAATAGGCCTAAACATGGGTAAAACCATGGGTTGACATCCCATTCCCGTTACATATTCCCAAATCCCAAAAAGGACCCAAAAAGGGGCTGAGATCCCGTGATATCTGCTTCATCTTGCGCTCCATCTTTGACTGGCTGTCGAAGTCCCAAAATAGGAAAACATGACCAAGGATCTCCCAAAACTTGGTCAAGGGCCAACATGCCCCCAACACTCACCTGTGACTCATCCCAAGTCACTCTGGTCTGACTAGTTTTGCTTCAAACGCCTCGAGCTGCTTCGACTTGTTGCTATGCTACAACCTCCTTTTCATCAAACTCATGGATGACTGCATCATTGATAGGTCCCTCTAGACACTGTTATGTTGTAGTGACAACCTACTCTAACTCTGCTCCTTGGCCTTCTAGATCTGTAAACAACTAATAGGCCTTATCTTGCACATGTTGGAGTTTCTGAGTTATCTCCATAACTCTGCTCTGGATAGTATGGATTTGCTGTTGTGCAGTGAATTGCTCTTGGGAGCGCTTCATTCTTTCCACAGCTGACATGGACTTCAGCTGCGCCTGTATCTTTTAAGCTTGATACTTCGGCTCTTGGAGCTGCGCTACCAGTGCTCTTAATTCTGGGCTCTCAGCAAGTCATTCATATGTTAGGGCACTATGATCAGTGAGATTCTTACATTCTAGGGTAAGAGCCTTAAGCCTTTCAATTGTGCTCCTGGCGGTTGCTTCCCTTTGGTCTCTTACATCTTGAGGGATCTCGGGTACTGTGCATAGCTCCAAATATGTTATGCGTTGTTGTAGCTGCTGGATCACTTCTTCAAGTTGCGCTACTTGCTGTGGAACTCACTCTTCGGCCTTTACTTCTATGACTGTCATAGAGAAAATTGCTCTATTGAATACTTCCTTTACTTCGAGTTTCTCCGTGAGCAACTGTTCCTTTTCTTTCTATAGCTGTGCTTTTTCTTTGTCAAACTTTTCTTAGAGAGCAATATTTTCCTGTTTTGCAGCACTGCGTTGTTCTACTTGTACCCGTTGTACTTGTGTCAAAGCCTAGGTGGTTTGCGTTATTTCTTCCTGTGCTCATCGAAGGCGAGCTTTGGCTGTATCGACTAAGCGGTGGAGTTGAGCTGGCTCATCTCCCAATTCTGGCTCTCTCGACATAGTGGGGACTACGTGACTGAACTGTAGGGCTTGCTGTACCCCTCAGAGTTCAGTCTTGATTCGATCATACAAATCCTCTTGCTTTGCTTATTATTTCTCTACCATTTCCAGTGAAGCATCTTGTAGGGCTACTATGAGGAATTCGAAGTCATCAAAGGTAAGGATGGTCTGCATCTTGGTCATGGTGGCCTTCGATTTCTTTCGAGAGGAAGGTTTTAGAGGAAAACCTTTCCTCTTCTTCAAGGGATCAACCTCATCACCCTGCTGCTGTTTGACCTCTTTTTCATTCAAATCTTCACCATCACCTCATTTCTCTAGTGATATGGAAGCAATCTTCATGGATGCACTGTCTAAATCCTAAACCTCTTCAGTTTTCTTTGTTCTGCTAGGTCCGGGTGTATCCTACGTAGTTTCTGGACTGTCGATGTCGAATATCTCCGCAGGGTTTGCTGGAATGAGGAGGTCCGCTGACCAGTCCTTGGTGATCTCCTCCAAGTCTTCCTCCATTAGATTATAGTAGGATTGGAGCTATTTCTTATGTTCATCATTGCGTGCTGTGATGTAAATAAAATGTCGGTCTGTGATGAACTTCATCAAGGGCATAAACCGATGTAGAGTGTTCGTAGTGATGCGAGGTTCAGATTGGATGGATGTCTTCAGCTAGTTGTAATAGGTATGAAAAAAAACATTGGACTGCCACTGTTTATTCATATCGCTTGACTACCACAGTGTACTAAACTTCGCGGCCAATGGTTCAAAAGGCTCGATTTCTGGGAAGGTCGCACCTTCCAGCAGCTCCCATGAAATAAAAGCGATCAAGATCAATAGCCAGCTGAAATTAAATTCATACCCTTGATCCGGGGCTTCTCTATATTTGAGGTCTAATTGGTTCACTAGGTACTTCACCCAGTTCATCTGAAGTTCTTCTGCGCACTTCCCTGTGAGGTCGACTACAAAACCAGTGACTTGGGTGTGTTGGTTTTTTCATACTAAATTCCCTACAATCAATTGACAGGAGAGGTGCAATGCGCCACTCTGGATAGAGGCTACCTTGTACTCTCACGTGGCCTTCTCGACATCGCCATAAGTGTCCTTGATCCGCTGTGCTAGAGCATGATCCATGGATTTTTTAGGATACAAATCTTTTGGATCAGGTCCCTGCATACTTAAACCTGTGATCCGATTGATCAGTGTTAGATCAATTGTTATACGACGGTTTAGCCACAAATAACCTCCATAGTAACAAGAAAGTAGTAGCTTGACACATGCATTCACCTCCGGATGTCGTCCGAAGTGAGGAATCTTCATGACATTGAGCATGGTGGACTGTGGGAGGTTATGGGTCCACGACTGGGGGATTATCTTCAAATTATTTCCCTTAGTCCGGGTTAGGTATTTATGTGGGGCGAGCATGTTGTAAACTTTGTGATCTCTGAGGTTTAAGTCACTAAACTTCAATGTAGCAATCTTATCTTGGTCTACTAGAACTACACGTATCCCTTTCGGGAGGTACGCATTGACCAAGGCGTACTCAAAATATCTAGGTATTCTATCTCGATTTATTGTGCCGCTTAGAGGTTGTAGATAGGTGGGTAATATGGTCGGGATCAATTTAGAATTCACTAGATCATCCCTATGCTTGGTTTGCTTTTCATCAGATGGCCGGGATGGTCTAGTTCCGAGAGCAGTGGACGAAGAGGCTGACAGTCCTCTTGTGGATTATGCTTGTATACCTGTGGATCAAAACTCTTTCAAAAATTTTCAGTCATGAGGTCGATCAAAAATTCTTCAATTTTTTTTTGGCAGCAATCAACTCATCCTAAATACACACTCGGGGTTAACAATATCCGGTTCGGGGGGTAACTTAGACACAATAATGAGATAGATAGCAAGAGCGTGATGATCACTATATAAACTCGACTTATTCTGCGGGCTCAAATTCTCGATTGGAAAAAGTGTTCTCGGTGCATGGCACAAGGAGATAAATAGGTAACTCGACAACGAGTATCTTGCAATGGGTATGAAGGCTTCATTAACTCTGTTCTATCCATTATATCATGGTCCCAACAGTCGGATGGCGAGCTGGCTGTCCATAAATGGCTTTCTATCTGTTCATAGCATTGATCTAATGGTTATAATGGCCCCAACGACTATATTGCTTCGTCATGGTGAAGTGCCATGTGTCGCTGTTATGATATCTCGACAAAGCTCCAATTTTGCAAATTTTCGTTCTGCGAGGTCCCCTCTGGAATCTTCTGCAACTTGTCGATCTTAGCTCTCTTTTTACTTAGCTTTCTAGCCTTCTTCCCAGTGAGTTTCGTCTCGGTGTGCATGTTTCCATTCTGATCCTTAGCTGCTTGTGGCATAGTTACTTCGCGCTGTTGAGATTCTTTCTTAATATTCAAGGGTAACCCTTCTTCTTCATCTGGAATAGGTACTTCAATCTTCAGTGGTTCTTCTAGTGTTCTTGCAACTTCGACATCCAGGTTTCTGGTGTAAATGGCTTTGATCTATTCTTTTGTTCTTCAATCAAGTGTGTGATCCTTCTAGTCATGAATTCTTTTAATTCTTGCTTCTATTTTTCTAAAACTTCTTCTTCTTCTTTCCTTTTGGCCTGCTATCTTTCAATCCAAGGTTTTCCTAATAGCATGGTAAATGGGGCACTATTCTCAATAAATTTAATAATCTCAAAATATTCCTCTGTCGAAGTTCCATTGGCATTCATAGGTATCCGGGTGAGCTTTCGACGTAGGTTTATCAACTTTCCTTTAAATAGTCCTATTCCTCCCAGTGAAGGAATCATAATAGGCTTCCCTATAACTTCCCACATTCTCTTTGTCACGATATTCACCTATGTTTCCTCATCCAGAACAAAGTCAATGTCGAAGTCTCGTATTCTTGCTTCAAGGCATTATTTTTTTTTGAAGATCTCTGATAAGTTGACATGTCGGTGGTCATTCATGGTTTCTCTTATCTGTATCAATATAGTCTTCGATTCCGGGATTCTGTCATAATCTTAGTTTCTGGATTTGCCTTTGGGTTTTCTTGTCTCATGTTCATTTCTTCAATCTTAGCAATCATTCTAGGGAAATCCAAAACTTCATGGTCCATAGCTTTACAACAAAGAAAACTAGGTCTTATCCCAGGGCATTCCTTATCAAGATGTTTGGATTTTCTGCAAATGTAACAAAGGGTTAATCCTCTCTTTCATTTAAATTATCTCCAACCTTTTCTGTACTGCGCACTAGGATCATGGTAGCTAACCTACAAAAAATTCTTTCTAGGATCCTGCATATACTTATTAGTCCAAATATCTTTTCTATGCATAGGTATGACATATTATTCACTATCATATCAAACCTTCTTTCATCTATGGATACCCTAGTTTTCAAGCTAGAATAGAATCTATCAAACATACCTAGATTCATACTTTTGAAACAAAAATTTCCACTAATTTTACTTTTATAGAGCACAAAGCTTTCAGATCTAGAACTTTTTCACTATTCTTACCTTTATCAGACCATAGAGATTTCAGATCTTACCTTTTTTAATCAAGAATTCTCACTTTTACCTTGATTAGGGCACAAAGCTTCCAGATCTTACCTCTTTTCTTCAGATCAGACTTCTTTTCTTAGCACAGAGCTTCATAGATCAAGTAGAATACTGCGCACTAGAGTGACATATCTACGCATAGAGCTTTCACAGTTTCAAGTAAGATCTTTGCAAAAAGCTTCTTCTTCCTCAGTTCCCAACAATCACAGTTTCAGGTCTCAACAACAGAACCATTTGTTGGCATAGGAGCAGACCCAGGGTTCAATGCTACAACAACGCACCAACAAAACCCTAACTACCGACCCTTTCAACAACACCTGTGAAGTAGATGAAGTCTCACCCGAGGTAGAGGCAGGGGTGGTTGTAGGACTCAAGTGTCTGCAACCTTAGCCAGGACATGGATTTGTGATTATAATACTTAATAGAGAACTTAGCACCGTCAGTTCGTTATCATTTAACCAATATCTACTCCGCAGAGAAAATAGAGCATCACAACATTCACCCTGATCTAATGCATATAATCACTTAGAAAAGGAATTAGATCAGATCTAGCAGATTCAAGCACTAAGCAAGTTCACAGATGTCAGATCTATCATCCAGATTCATCATAAGCACAAATCATAAACAGATCTAGCTATCTATATCAAATCACTTAGCACATAACACATAAACATATCAGAACATCACAAAGAGAAGAATAACACAGTATTTACATGGTTCACCCCCACCCTGGGGCTACGTACACCAAATATTCTTTATTAGCTTCAATCAATCATCTACATACACAGAGCCAAAACCATTACTCCACATATGACATGAAATCTGCGCAGCTCGCTAGATCCTCCTTCCTTGCGTTACAACACAAATCTCTCCACAGTCTCTTACAATGACTTGCACATGGCTCTGCAAGTCTCACATAGTATGCACGCAGCCTTACACTTCTTGATCACACAGATCCCAATATTAGCACTTATCCAACTTGCACAACATTTGTGTTGGTTGTGGAGCCTGATTATCTTCCTGATTTATAGGTCTTTTACTTTCAGCCGTGTTTATACCCGATGAAGTATTTACACCCCAAAAGTATGT
>JASDQU010425088.1:0-10023 GCA_032191745.1 Picea mariana
GCTTATCATTCGAAGACAAAGCATATTGATGTTCAGTATCACTTTGTGAGAGACATGGTTGAGGAAAAGAAGGTGTTGCTGGAAAAGGTTGACACTTTGAAGAATGCTACAGATTCATTGACAAAGTCTGTGAGCACAGAAAAGTTCTCTTGGTGTAGAGTAACAATGGGCATTGTTGCCCTGGATTGTTGACTATATAATCCCATGGACCCCTGGATGCAAAGAAAACAACAAGTGTGAGAATGTTGGGTATGTGTTATATTCTTTGCATGTGTGTGTGTGGGTGCGTCAGATACGACAACTACGTCTGACGATCCCTTCACCTAGAGCTATTTTTGCTATTTTTAGCGGATTTTTCTATTTTTAGCTGATTTGTAAATTAATCCCGGATTAAGGGATTAGGGGTTTGGTATATATGGAATACCTAAAAACATTGTATATATTGTATGGAGAATGGTGAAATTCGATATAATGAAAATAAGAAAGGTTTTCCCGGTTGAGGTTTTCTGGTAAAAATCTATGTGTACTCTGTGTATGAGCCATTGATTAATTTCTGTATTGCTTAAGAATCTATATGCATTGCTTTACTTCGCAGGTTTAAAACTTACATAAAGGAGGGAAAAGGGAAGTGGTACAGACCTAGGTTACAACATTGGCTCCAAATGAGGTTATCACTTCCCTGTGAGGTGCTAAGAACAGTAGACCAGGTGGCTTAGCTTTCAGAACCTCGCTCCTACTAGTTGTAACTTACCTCTATTTTTGTTTGTCGAGCATGTATATCTTTGAAGTTAAAAACAGTAACTACACCCCAGTGCCTTTGTTGGGATATGGAGTCTTTATTCAATTTGAAATTTAAAACTGCAGCTACACCCCAGTGCCTTTGTTGGGCTATGGAGTATTATTGTTGATTTACATGCAAACTACTGAAAAAACCAACATACTGAAAACAATCTGTGAACTGAAAAATTAACTACTCAAACTAAGAGCTTATTCTCCTACTACCTACTCTATTCAGCTGAAAAACCAAGTAATCCTGTGTAATCAGATTTCCAGTGAAACCAAGGAACCATTTGACTGTGAACCATAACTCTGTGCATGTCATTGTTTAGAATAATCCAAAGAGGATATATCATATGCAAAAGTTGATCATGTTAAAACTTACCACATTTGAGATCTTGGAAAAATAAGAATCCATCCATCTCGCTATTGGATATTGAAACTCATGAAAAGCCTCCAACTGGTTGAGAGGACAAAGTTTTTGTTGTGTGAGATCTGCATTATAAACAAGAATGAGTTTCTCCTGTCCTCGTTTAAACAGCGCATGAAAGTCATGTGATTCACAACCATAAAGGGTAGCAAAACATTATCGATACTCCTCATCTTGTTGTTTGAAATGAATGGATATATCTTCTGCATTGTTGTGTTTTTTTTATTCTAGCTCCAGAATGTCATCTTCATACTTATAGATTTCAATGAGCATTGTAAAGGAAAAAACCCTTTACAATGCTCATTGAATGCAACATGGAACTATTCCAGGTAGGAGATGCTAGCAGAGGGAAAGGATCGATACCACTCATGAGCATCTCCCTCTAATGAGTACATGAACATATTCATTAATACATTCTCATGATGTATTCCCCATTGATGCAAGAGTTCATGAAACTCAAGCAAATTCTCAGTAGGGTTGTCATCTCTATGTTCTCTAAATTTGGGAAAGAAATCACCCCACTCATCTATAGTAGGAACAAAATTTGGAAAACCAGGAACAACAGAGAAATTAAAAGGAGAAAACCTCCGAGCCAATATGGCTTCCATATAAAAATATGACTTCTTAAAATTGTGGAGTCCCCACTAGATTCTTTAACCATGGAGTCACCAAGTGAATGATCTGCAGTCTAAAGGTGTCTGGTCTTTTTTCACCATCAAATATTAGATCTGATCATTTTCATTATCTCAAGGAAAGATATTTCATTACTTCATTCCTCGACAACAGTGCTAGGATATGCTGGTCCTAAATTTTGCACCTGACTGATAAAGGGAAAAGCTAGGCCACCTCAAGTTCATAATAATTGGTTTTTTGATAAGTTGGTTTTCTTGGTTAGCTTAAGGATAGGTTTTCAAAGCTGGTAATCTGGTTGGACATGCCACACAGTATAAAATTAGGTTTTCCTTTGCTAATGGTATGGATATTAATGGACAGTTGGGGATATGAAAATACAAACACGTGAAACAACAACAAGCAATGCAATGAATCACTTTCTATGTGAGAATAAAGACTTAAAATCATATCTTAAGACTTAGAGAAATATTTAAATGCAAATCATTCAACAGGTTGTCGAATAGTATATCTTTCGCTAAACAATAGTTGTATAACAAGTTGCAAAATCAGAAAAAAAGATGAACTAAAACAATGGTTGAAAGAATAAGGAAATGTACATTTCACACATCACAAAATTTGCATTCAAGACAAGATTAAACACATACAAATTTGAGTAAGAGAACACAACTGTCATCAACATATATTCACTAGGTAGAGAAGTTTACAGTCATCTGAGCAGGTCCAACCCTTATGTTTCTTTTATTCTTCTCCAAAAACTCTCCCCCTTAAAACATACATAAACTGCATATTTATAAGAGTTGTAGAGGCTCTCATCAATCTGGGACTGAGGCTTAACTCTATACTACCAGTTGTAAAACAACTAATTAACTAAACTAAACACACGCTCAAGTATATCAAGAAATAATATTATCTTGACTTAATCAAAACCGAGTGGTTCTTATCACAGAAGACCATTGATTATGCTTGAAACTAAAAGGAACCATGCAATTAAACCTCTAAAACTGCTGCTAAAAAGAAATAATATTTATTCATGCATTGGAGCAACTGAGATCTGACATAAATGACCAAGAGTGATGGAACTAAGATCTGTATCGATCATGGCATGCACGTGCACTGTTGGAGGACATTGGAGATAATTGCAAGTGTGGTCGTGTCTTTCCCCCACTTATCTCTTTGAGGACAAAAGCAAGTCATGTTGTGCTTTTTTGGAGTCTAGACGTGTAGTTTTCCCGTTCCTAGTTTGGTGCCCCTTTTTGATCTTTTTCAAATGTGCAATAAACGCGGGTGAACCACTTCAAAATGTTTGCGTTCGGAGGTTTGTGATTTGCATTGCATCTAAATCTCTCAAAGTGTTAATCTTGCAAAGTCACTAATCTGTGCTTATATTAGGCTAATTAACCTGAGATCAATACTTTAAATGATTTCGGGAGTTTGAAACTTCGATAGACTTGTAGTGCTGCATTTGAACACCTCCCGAATCCGAAGTGGCATCCTGACGTCAACTGATAATGTGTCACAGAAAGGAGGGTGACACATGTCACTTGAAATAATTGTAACAACCCTAAGTAATTAATCAATTGTCATGATTTAAATAATTGTTTAAAGTATATTAATTTAATTAATTAATTGTCCTGGTTAAATATTTGTTGAATGTATATTGGTTTAATTAATTAATTAATTAATTTAATGATTAAATATTTGTTTAATAAAATTCAGTTTAATAAATTATTAATTATTATTTTGTATCAGAAGATCAACCCATTAATGAAAAGGGGATAAGATGGTTGACACCAAATTGAGGGAGGTTAGTTGAGAATTAAATGAAGGAAGAAGGCGGTGAATAATAGGAGGGGAGGATAAGGCAAGGGGGGAACATTATTTTGGGGAGGATCGTATTACGGGCTCTTTTTGGGAGGATTTGGTGGGGGTTTTGTGGAGGAGCTTGTTGAGGTTTTTGTTGAGGGGGTTTTTGGAGGTCTGACACAGGGGGCACCGGGGTTGTTGGGGATTTTGGGCTCGGGGAGCCAGGAAACCCCAAGGGTTCCTGGAGCTAGGGAGCCAGAGAGGCTCTATTCCTAGTTGGATGGGAGGAAATGATTCAGTTTTCAAGCAGTTTCAAGCAGTCTTTAGGAAGTTAGCAACAACAGGGAAGAAAAGGACAAACTTCTTCTTCAAGAGGTATTTTACCAATATTAATTTTGTCTGAATGAAAGATATGGTACTAATTTTATCTAAATGAAAGTTGTGATATGTACCTATGTATTGAAATTGTGTAATATGCTGAGTAATCTGTTTTGTGACTATTTTGGACTGTATAAAATGAGAATTTAATATTTAGTTGGTTAATTTTGCTAGAACTTCAACATAAATCATTTAGATTTGTTGTAATGCAAATAGAAATAGAAATTTGATGTCATGTTCAAGAAAGGAAAAGAAATTTAGATTACAAATTTACCATTTAACTTTGAAGCCTTAGTAAAGGGCCTTACACATGGTATTAGAGCTCTGATTTAAAAACTTGGACCAGAGCCTACCCACCTACCCGCATGTAAGAAGGAAAGCTTAGGAAAGCTTAGGACTGGAACTATTCCAGCATTAACCCAAAAATTTAAACAACCCCTAAATAGTTATATTGAAACAATAAATAATATGTATAGGGTATATATATATTGAAAGCAACCCTGAAACCCTTTACAACAAAAAAAAGGCCCTGAAACACTAAATAATCGGTATACGAATATATATATATATAGATATAAGCATAAATATAAATATGGGTCTGAGGGCCAAGCTCCAAGCTCCACTCCTCCTCCACCTTCACCTAACCTACAAGCCAAACAAACAATTTTTTTTTAACACAGATATAAAAAAATAATAATAATAAACATACTAAAAATAAATAAATAAATACATAAATAAATAGGTTTAGTTCTCTTGACAGAGCATTGTTTCAATGTCCCAACAACCTTGTTACAAATATTTATGTAAATCTGAAGCCTTTTCTTTGAAATACTAGATTGTAATTTCAACTTTGTTATGGTTGGTTCATGCCTATAAGGAAATTTTGCCCTCAACGTTAATTGAGATCTTCAATGTGTTACTCTTAAAAAAAAAGAAACATTTMTGTAGAACATGTTGAAACCTACAAATCTGTTGACAAGCTAGAGTACTATAGATTACATGACCAACAAAAGTAATAGATGTTTCGAAAAAGAAATTAAAAAAAAAAAAAAAAACAACAACAATTGGTTCTAACTACTTTCCAAGAGTTGAAGTTGCCATCCCTCCTGAGATGTTATTACAATGATTTAGTTAAAACTTGAAACTATTAAATAGTAGTCGAAATTCAATGATCTCAATTAACCTAACTTGCCGAGGGTGACTCTATTGCTAATGAATACAACAAAATAGAGCCAAGTTCCAATCTTAGAGTTGTGTTTCCAGTCCTCTTGATGAACGCATCTGCTGAGACAAAATATCTGCCATCTTATCCACAGATGAACCATCCAAGCCTGCAAGTGCCAAGCCTTCACCATTACACCACTGTGATGTTACTCCATTATAGTTTAATTAATCTATAGTAATTACCAATGCAAAGCAATATCGAAACTCAGAAGTTTTTTTTTATCACGTGTATTCCCATATATAATAAACACCCACATTCTCACCATGGCTTGGAGGATCTGCATCGTCCGCTTATGAATTTTCAATATTAGGGTCATCGACTTCACATATGGAGGGTATGCTCTATGCTACCAGTAATTAACTCAAAATACAGAGGAAGACGAGATTGACTTCCTGGAACAAAAATGTAACAATAAATTTCGCAAAAGAAAAGACTGAACACCAAGCATTCAACAAAAAACAGTGCACACACAAGGCAGTGTTGCGAGGAGAGCCCAATATCCAAGTCCACAGCCAAACCCAGGAACACAAAGTGGCATTGAGTCTCTATCCCATGACCACTATTCAAGAAAGAGCCTCTATTCCGCGACCATTGTTCAAGCAGTTCTACTACTCTTACCATCTTCATCTCAAAGTCCACGAGCCAAGAGAAAGTCTAGCGCTTTCACTATGGATCATTAACCATTACACCACCACTTCTATGAGCCAAGCCAACATAGCACAAAGCCTGCGAACAAGGCCATATAGCAACACAAAGGATCAAGCATTCCATGAACATATCCAAATACCAAGCACCAAACCAAGGGAAGATCCCACAAGAAGCATTTAACTTTGCACAAAGCACCAAAGGCGAGACCAAATGCCAAGTCGTCGAGGAGGAGGAGCCTACAAGGTTTCCTTTGTGCACAATGTGAGAACAAATGCCAAGTCACACAGAGGTGAAGCTCACAAGGTGCGATGCACTACACAGACAAAAAAAAAATATTGGGCTTTTAAGCCAATACCTAAGTCATCCTCCAAAGCTCTAAGACAAGGCCATAGGATAGCAGTCGTTGTTCCTCGCTAGTATCTTGGTTTTCAATGTACACATTGAAAGAGAGGTCCTGAGTTCGATTCGCGTCAAGTGGATGAGAATGTAAAAAAGAAATTGCAAAAATGAATTAGAGATTAGGGTTTGTATAGCTATTTGTTTTTACTGTTATTTTATTTTAGGCGTGGACGGGCAGAAAAAGTGAGAGGAGGCATGTGGGCCTCATGTGAGGACCCACGAAGCCCAATATTAAAGGCCGCTTGTAGTTCTCTGAGACAAATGCCTCATTTCGCATCAAGATATTAAGCGCATTAAACTCTCATCAAATTGAAAGTAAGATATTTTATTTTATTACTATTTTCAAATAATTATATTATTATTTTCTGATAATATTATTTCAAGTTTTATTAATTTATTTAAAAGTATTAATACTATTATGTAAATTAAAATTAAAATCAATAAATAAATAATAATCTTATATATATAAGATTAATGATATAGGAGTTTTAATTTAATAATATATGATAAGATTAATATAATAATTAAATTAATTGACTTATTTGTTGTAATGATTTATTGGTAAACTGGGTAATTAAATTAACAGTATAAAGTATAATGTTAATAGTGAGTTTGTAACCTATGTTATTAATCATACATATACTCATATGATTAATGAATGTAATAGTGTTATATTCTAATTTATAAAGGTTAAAGATTCTTGTAGAGTGGCGGGAGTTTGACGCATGTTGTGGGAAATAGTTAGGGTATAATAGTAGGTATAATAGAAAGCACTACATAGGGTATTTGATGCACATTGACGAGTGCATAATAATGCTAGCATAGAAATCTAGGGAAGAGAGTCAGTAGTTTACTTAGGCGAAGACATCGAGCTATGGTAGATTGCTTCGCAAAAAGGGTGCTTTGTGTTGACGATGAAGGAAGGCCAGTAGAGATCCATGGTGTACGGAGAAAGGTGTCTCTACGCTTTATCTCAACTATGAAGGTTAAGAGGTGCATGAGGCAAGGGTGTAAACTTTATATAGTGGAAGCAGTGAATGAAAGGAAAGGACCCTCCTTGGATCAGTACCCTGTATTGTCAGAATTTAAGGATGTTTTTCCAAACGAGTTGTTAGGGTTACCTCCTGAGAGAGAGATCTTGATTTTACTATTGAGCTAAAACCTGGTGCAGAACCAATTTCCAAGACTCCATATAGGATGATAGTGCCAGAACTTTGTGAGTTGCAGATGCAGTTGAAAGAGCTACTCGACTTAGGGCTAATAAGCCCTAGTGTCTCACCTTGGGGTGCACCAGTAATCTTTGTGAAGAAGAAGGATGGTTCCTTATGACTGTGTATATATTACAGGGACTTGAACCATGCTACAGTGAAAAATAGGTACCCAATGCCACGAATAGATGATCCCTTCAATCAAAGGAAAGGAGCAGCAGTATTCTCAAAGATTGATTTGCGATCAGGGTATCACCAGTTAAGGATTAAGGAAGGCAATATTCCTAAAACTGCCTTTCAAACTCAGTTTGGGCATTACGAGTTCATTGTAGTACCTTTTGTATTGACCAATGCACCAGCAGTATTCATGATCCTCATGAACGATGTATTCCGGAAGTACTTAGACTACTTTGTACAATTCTTTTTATATGATATCCTCATCTATTCCAAGAACGAAAGAGAACATGAGGAACACTTGTGAGTGGTGGTGTCCTATCTTAGAGAGAACAAATTGTATAGGAAGTTGTCAAAGTGTTCCTTCTTCCAAAAATAAATCCACTATTTAGGTCATATCATTTCCGGTGAAGGAATATTTGTGGACCCAGAAAAGGTAAAGGCCATTATGGAATGGCCAGTTCCAAAAAATGATCATGAGGTAAGAAGCTTCATGGGGCTAGCAGGTTATTATCGGAGATTTGTGGAAGGGTTCTCTAAAATAGAGAAACCCATCACCACTTTGTAGTGCAAGGGGGTTAGGTATGAATGGATAGAAGAATGTGATAGTGCATTCATTGAGCTTAAGAGGTTACTAACTAGTGCGCCAATTCTATGAGTGTCGAATATGGAAAAGGACTTCACAGTCTGCACGGATGCCTCGAAGCAAGGGTTTGGGACCGTGCTAATGCAAGATGGAGGAGTGATAGCTTATGCATCAAGGAAGTTGAAGAAACACGAGGAGCTTTACGCTACTCATGATTTAGAGTTGGCAGTTGTAATGCTAGCTCTGAAACTTTGGAGGCACTATCTAGTAGGGAGAAACTTTGAGCTCAAAACAGACCATCAAAGTTTAAAACATCTCTTCACTGAAAGAGATATAAATGCCAGGAAAAGGTGATGGAGTGAGTTTATGAGTGAGTACGATTTTGGTATTTCATACATCAAGGGAAAGGAAAATGTGGTCGTGGATGCCTTGAGTAGGAGACCGCGTGTATTCTCCTTGGTACCCTTAAAAGTAAATCTGAGGGAACGTGTGTTGATGCAACTCCTTGGAAATAGTTGGTATTTAATAGTTACTTCAAACCTCCAGAGTGGGAGGCAATTAGATCCAAAGTATGAAGGATATAGTCTGGAAGCAGATAGACTATTAAGATATCTAGGAAGGATGTACATCCTCGAAGGTGCGTATATTCAAAGCATCATACTGAAGGAAGCCCATAGAGCACTTTATTGTGCACATCCGGGTGTGAAGAAAATGTACACAGACATGAGGAAGCTCTTCTTTTGGGTAGGCATGAAGCGCGATGTAGTCCATTTTGTCGCCAAGTTCCTAGAGTGTCAATGAGTGAAATTTGACCACCATCACCTGGCAAGACTCCTACAACCACATGATGTTCCTATATCCAAGTGGGAAGTCATTTCTATGGATTTTGTTGTGGGATTGTCGCTCACATCCCATAGACACAATGCCATTCTTGTAATAGTTGATAAGTTAACCAAGAGTGCTCATTTTATTCCGATTAGAGACACTTACGATGTCACTGATGTGGCACACGTGTTTGTAAGTGAGGTCATTTGTTTGCACGGGATACCTAAGAAGATCATTTTAGATAGGGACTCCAGATTCACTTCTAGATTTTGGACAAGTTTGCAGTCAGCGTTGGGGACTCGGTTGAACTTAAGCACAGCTTATCATCCTGAAACGGATGGGAAAACTAAGAAAGTAAATCAAGTCATGGAAGACATGCTTAGGATGTATGTCATGGATAATCAAACCCATTGGGAGAAGTACCTACCTTTGGTAGAGTTCACCTACAATAACAGTTTTCATAGATCCATCGGAATGCCACCCTACAGAGATATGTATGGAAGGCCATGCAGAACACCGTTGATTTGGGAAATATAAGAAGACTGAGTAACAGTTGGGATAGATTTGATTCAAGAGATGGAGGAATAGGTGATTCATATAAGGCAGAGACTAAAGGAATCATAGGATAGATAGAAAAGTTATGCGGATGCACACAGGATTGATCGAATTTATAAAGTGGGAGATCAGGTTTTCATTCGTATCAGACCCAATAAGAGTACCATTCGGTTCTAGAAGGGGACAAAGTTGTCACCTCAATTTATAGGACGGTTCAAAATCCAAGAGAAAATTGGACACATTGCCTATCGTCTCATACTGCCACCCCACTTGCATAAAACTCATAATGTTTTTCATGTATCTATTCTACGTCATTATGTTGTTGATGAATCACATAAACTAAATTGGAAGGAATTGCAGGTATCGGACGCAGGAACCCTCA
>JASDQU010425093.1:0-10023 GCA_032191745.1 Picea mariana
ATTGAGCGCATGGTTGAAGAAATTTTAGAGGCTGGAATTATTAGACCTAGCCAAATTTCTTACTCTTCACCGGTCGTAATGGTATTCAAGAAAGATGGCTCATGGCGTATGTGTCCAGATTATAGAGAGATCAACAAGATCACTATTAAATATAAGCTTCCCATTCCCATCATTTATGAATTGTTAGATGAACTAAATGGAGCAATCTATTTCACAAAGTTGGATCTTCATTTAGGGTATCATCAGATTAGAATGAGGGAAGAAGATATCCCAAAAACAACATTCCGAACTCATGAAGGCCATTATGAATTTCTGGTCATGCCTTTTGGCCTTACAAATGCACCTTCCACATTCCAAGGGTTGATGAATTCCATTTTCAAGCCCTTCCTTCGAAAATTTGTGTTAGTATTTTTTGATGATATACTAATCTATAGCAAGTCTTGGGAGGATCATGTGTGACATGTTGACAAGGTGCTACAACTTCTAAAGGAGCAACAACTATATGCCAAACTATCCAAAGGTTTCTTTGGAGTGAAGGAGGTAGATTATTTGGGTCATATTGTATCTCATGAAGGTGTCAAGGTAGACCCTAAGAAGATTAAGGCCATGATGGACTGGCCGAGTCCCAAAAAATTGAAGAATCTCAGAGGATTTTTGGGTTTGACAGGTTACTACCACAAGTTTGTTCAACACTATGGAAGAATAGCAACACTTTTAATGGCACTAACTAAGAAGGATGCATTTTCATGGACTCCAGAGGCAAATAAAGCTTTTGAACAACTTAAAGAGGTGATGTGCAAAGCTCATGTCTTGACGACTCCAGACTTCACAAAAAAATTTATTATGGAATGTGATGCCTCAGGAAATGGAATTGGTGTTGTCCTAATGCAAGAAGGAAGGCCCCTGGATTTTGAAAGTCAACCACTCAAGGGAAAGGACTTACACAAACCCATTTATAAGAAGGAAATGATGGAAATACTACATGCATTGAAGAAATGGTGTCCTTACCTAATAGGTAGGCACTTCAAGGTCAAAATAGATCATGATAGTCTTAAATACTTCTTGGAACAAACACCATCTTCAGAAGAACAACAAAAATGGGTAACCAAGATATTGGGTTATTATTTTGAAATCGTCTATAAAAAAGGGAAGAAAAATGTTGTGGCAGATGCACTCTCAAGGAAGGATGAAGATGTTGAGGCCTTTCTCTGTGCTATCTCGATCATCCAACCCGATTGGATAATAGAAGCAAGGGATGAATGGAAGAATGACGAAAAAGTGTAGACTCTAATTCAAAGGTTGCAGCAGGATTCCAGTACATCAGATAAATTTACATGGAAAAATGATTCACTATGGTACAAAGATCGCTTATAGTTATGTAAGAAATCCCAACTCAAACAAAAGGTACTATTGGAATTGCGCACCTCTCCAGTAGGAGGGCACTCGAGATTTTTAAAAACCTACCATAGGGTTAAGAAGGAATTTTTTTGGGATGGCCTTAAAAATGATGTTCAAAGGTTTGTGGTAGAATGTTTGGTTTGCCAACAAAATAAGGTGGAAACAATTAAGACCCCAGGTCTTTTACAACCATTATCCATCCCAATTCATCCCTAGGAGGAGGTTTCCATGGATTTCATCATAGGGTTATCAAAGTCTTAAGGAAAGAGTGTCATCATGGTGATTTTTGATAGACTGACCAAGTACGCACACTTTTGTGCACTCTCTCATCCCTTCAAAGCTAGTACAGTTTCCACCGCATTCATGGAGACAGTTCAAAAGCTACATGGCAACCCAAAGATTATTGTAAGTGACAGAGATCCCATCTTCACTCGACATTTTTGGACATAATTATTTTCTTGTTTGGGTACTCAATTGGCTCATAGCTCATCATATCATCCTCAATCTGATGGACAAACTGCGATAGTGAAAAAATGTCTGGAAGGCTACCTTTGTTGCTTTGTCTCTGAAAAACAAATACAATGGTTCAAATGGTTACCCTTGGTAGAATGGTGGTATAACACTT
The DNA here is from genome assembly GCA_032191745.1 of Picea mariana. Taxonomy (NCBI): domain Eukaryota; kingdom Viridiplantae; phylum Streptophyta; class Pinopsida; order Pinales; family Pinaceae; genus Picea; species Picea mariana. The sequence goes on from JASDQU010425093.1 coordinate 2,024, forward strand.
CCTTTCATACTAAAACAAAAATGACACCATTTATGGCACTCTATGGATACCACCCTCCTCCCATCACTTCTTCTCTAAAAGAAAAATCTAAGGTTCAAGTAGTGGAAGATCACATCGAGCATCAACAACAAGTTCTCCAAATATTAAAGGACAACCTGACCATGGCACAAAATCATATGAAACAACAAGCAGATCAACATTGTAGTGAAAAAAGTTTTGAAGCAGGGGATTGGGTGTTTTTAAGACTACAACCATACAAACATATGTCCCTCAAGCAAGCCAAGAAGGATAATAAATTATCACCAAAGTAATATGTCCCTTATAAGGTGTTGCAAAAGATTGGTACTATGGCATACAAATTGAAGTTGCCTGCATCTTCATGAGTACACCTAGTTTTCCATGTTTCATGCTTAAAGAAGGTTATAGGTGACAAGATCCTAGTTCAAACTATATTGCCAGAACTTGACGAGGAAGGAAAAATCATATTGGAGCTTAAAGCCATCACTGACACAAGAATTCTCCAGCTGAGGAATAGATCCATTTCAGAGTATCTCATTAAATGGAGGAAACTATCGGTTGAAGATTCCACTTGGGAAGATGAGTCTTTTATACAGAAGCATCCAGAGTTACTCAAGCATTGTGAAAAACACTTGTCTCAAGGGGAGGGGCATGTTAAGCCCTAAATAGTGTCTCATTACTCCTTAATTGGGGCATATTATATTAGTAATGTTATTTTATTTATGTCAGTTTTAGTCCATTAGTTGTAATTATACCTCCTAGTCTCCTATATATAGAAAGGATACATTTTCATTTTGAATCATCTTGTAATTGAACATTTATGTTGGAATAAGGAGGTTGTCCCCTCGAAGAGGATTTTTATCTGAATTTATCTCTTTTTCAAGGCATTGAGTACTTATTCTGAGGTTTTTCTATGCTATATTGATATTTGGCTCCTAACACATTCGTTCTTGTGATGTCCTTCTGTCCTGCATGTAGTGCACCAAAAAAATTCTCATTTGTTTTTGTTCTTGTTCTGATTCAACTGAAATGTGAGGTTCTTCAAATCCTCCTTCAATTCTTCAATGGTCGGGTCCATCTACTGGTACTGGTTCTCTTCCAGCTGCAAGGTTGCCTGTAGTGCCTTGGCCTGTGTCTGAAACTTCTATTGTCATAAGGGGTATTTTAGGTGTGGGAGTGGCGATTTGACAAACAGATGTCAGTGTTGCATCTCAGTCATAAGGTATTTTAACTTTCCCTTCAATCACTTAAATCTTTGGTCAATCTCCCATACGGACTCTCCTGGTTTCTATCGGATTTCAATCATTTCATTCATGTACTAGACCTATGATCTTGGCTTCTAGAACTCATTAATCAATAGCTTCTTGATGTATACATGTGTCCTCCTCATCCCAGGAGCATTGTTTGTGTCTAGACTCATATACCAATCTAGTGCCCGATCTCTTAGCATGATCACTAGATGCGCCAGTTTGGTATCTTCATATGTGATCTATTTTTCCTCCCAGACCTTTGCACAAATGAAAAAATGCTTCTTCGGGTCTTCTGCTGCTTCTCCTTGGAATTTTTGTAATTTGATCATGGGGTCATGTCCTGCCATTCTAAATACTAAATTTCTACCTCCGCTGCACAGTGTAGATACTTGACTAGTACTGCCTGAACTGGCTCCTCCAGTTGTTGCTCCTGTGGTAGATGTGCTTCTCGCTATCGGACTTCCTCCGAACTTCGATTTTCTAAATGGTGATGTTCTCTTTGGTGTATTAGTCACACATGGGTTTGTAGGTTCCACACTGACATTATTATGGAAAGGATGGCTATCTTCTCCTCCTATTCTTGGGCCTCTTATCTTCCTCTCATAGGTTGCGCGCAGAATTTCCTCAATCTGCTCCATAGCCCAGAGATCCTCTACCTCTTCTTCATCGCTTTCCAAGACCTCCCTCATGGCTATGACTCTTTTCTTGGTATTCACCTTATATTGGTATGGTACTCCGCTACGCGTCATTCCAGGTGATGCCAAGATCCACTTAAGCTGGTTGTCATCTATCAAGATCCGGTCCAAGAATTCCTTCTCCCTCTTGTCTTTATCCTCTCCTTCGGCCATTTATCTTTCCCATTGTCAGTGCTTCCCCCCTTCCCCCATGCACACAGGGAAGTTTATATGTCTACTTCCATCATCATTACAACTTTATTATATAGCAGTATTTTAATCAAGGTATACAGTGATCGAATGTACCTTCCATGAGGTCCACACAGAAATTCCTTCTTTGTCGTGCTGTATGACTTCGCTATGTCAACTGCAAATTTTGTGATGAAGCTTTCCACAATAATATCAAGACAAAAGTCGACTGCATGGGTGAATTTGTTATTCACCTGTTGTAACTAGTCAATCTGTATTGGGTTTAGTCTAGTTGTCGGATCTAGTTCGTCGCATGGTTATCTTTCAAACTTAATAGCCATTCCTACAATAGGTGAGGAAAATCACAGAAAAATACTTCGTGTAAATTTGTAAACACGTATTTAACCAGACATTTGCGAGGTGTCAGGCTAGGGTTTCTAGTGTCTTTCTGGGAAAACTCTACCTCTTTAGTTCTCAACCATCCTTCGATTTTGGCTTTTGTGGGGTTCCACGGTCTCAACATTCCCTTCTAGTGACTCTGTGGTCTTCTAGTTTCGTTCATTTTTGTTTTCACATGTGCTCTAGCTCATCTACTCAGTCCTTTCTTGTTCCTCTTACAATGACAACATAACCATTTGTTGGTTCTGACCTAGTGAACAGCTCTACGCTGCTGACCTGGGGTTCGTATCTTTCAGGGTACCAACAAAGCCTAAAACTATCGGCCCTTCTAGTGAACCATAAGGCAACACAGCACACAGAATGCACTATGCAGTCTCACCCGAGATAGCTTTAATGGGTTGTTGTAAGACTCAGGTGTTTACAGCCTCAGATTGAGTAGGAGGTAGATGGTCTGTGTTCTGAGCCACTGCTTATTAATTGTATTACAAATTACTGTTATATGACCTTCTGGATTTAATAGCACAACAGTAATGAACCAAATAATATAATAACTCATTCATTCATGGCATTCATCATTTAACTAACAAAAGTAAACAGAGATATGCATGAATTATTCACATTACACAGGTATTACCATGGTTCACCCCCTCTTGGGGCTATGTCCACAAAGATTTGGCTCTTGGCTCTCTTATTATGGTAGTTCTGCATTTCTTGCACCTCGCGCTTACAATTCCCCTAAGCTCAGTAATATCTCTATGAGGCAAACTAGATCACACCAGGCTCCTCATCCTGGGATCTAATCCTCGATGTCTACCTTCCACTAGCTCATTCATTACTAGTAGTTATCTTATCAAAACATTACATAAAACAGGTTCAACTCTACAACAATAATAAAGCTTAACCTTTGCACAATCTCCGCCTAACTAACTAACTAGCTTCTGAGTCTCCGAACCTTTTTTTGATGCCTGCTTGCCTCTATTTATATCTATCAGGATCTTCATCCGTTTACACAAAAACTCTTACCAGAAACCCTAACTCTATTGGCGTTAGGCCTTCCTTCTCCGCATGCGTTCGTTGCTTCCTTCCAGCTATCGCCTCCTTCTTCCATGCACGTGTGTTGTGCTTATTGCTAGTTGTCACTTTCCTCCTGCACACTTTCTTTCCCATGATTTCTCTTCCAGCTGTCATTCTTCTTTGTGCACACCTTATTTCCCACGATTTCTCTTCCAGCTGTCATTCTTCTTTGTGCACACCTTCTTTCCCACGATTTCTCTTCTAGCTGTCATTCTTCTTTGTGCACACCTTCTTTCCCATTTTGGCCTGCTGCCAACAACAAACAAATGGGAGATTTATTTAAATTGATCAGTGGTTCCAAGGGTATACACTATTTGGTTTTGGAACGATATGGATATAGCTCATTTGGGATCCCTTCGGTTATTACAAATGAGTTTCAATAGTCAAATCGAGAGTCAATTTTATGCAGGTTTGTAGATAATGATATAAGTATTGGGCTTGTTTATATGACAGAGGGACAATTATACCTGAAGCTTGATGATTTACTAGATAATCATGCAATGAGCAGTACTTAAGACATGAGGACAAGTGTAGGGGTATGAATAATGTCATATTGTCAATGGGATATAAGTTCACATATCATCATGATAGAGGATGGTATGGGTAATATGACATATGGGTAAGGTAATATGTAAGTGAAAAGAAATATAATATATAAGGTGAAAATAAAGGTAAGAAAGATTTAAAAGTAATAAAATGATGAATGCAATCACAATAGTTTAATGATGGGATAAGAGGATGAAAGAAGAACAACAAGCATAAGGTTGTTGTGAAACAAAATTCCTTTATTCTCAATAAACCAAAAAGAGTTTAAAAAAAACATATTAACCTCTGAATTGTTCAATTACCTCACTTACATATATTTTCCTGGTCTAAAACATAATGCATAAGTGTTTTGAAGCAAAAAATACCACTATAACATACCACTATGGACTTTTGTTGTTGGATATGACACATGTAGCAGGTTCTTTACTGATCATGGAGGCATATGGTACTTTTACTAACTCTTGGAATGATAAATGAATCTTTTTTACTGACTCTCTTTCCTCAATGAAACAAAGTTACAAGATTCATGTACCTCCTGTACCAACACAACCAACTTTATTGAAATTGAACTAATACTGCTGACTGAAAGAAATTGGAGCTGACAAAATCAATACCATTGTTGATAAAAATTTCTTGTTGCTTTTCTGAGTGAAATTCGGCATTTATGCATGCTTAAAAACTTTGAAAATTTAGGAAATATGAACTTATTTATTGTGAAAATGATGAAACCAAAATTGGAACCAAGGAATGATGAAATAATGTTAGTGGATGATTCTGCCACAGAGTAGGACGCTGCAACAAGTGTCTGAAATTGCAGCGGGATTATGGAACACTTGGATATTGAGTTTTCTAGTGTTGCTACCATGAATACTTGCAAATTATGGAAATAATTTTCAACTTATTGGTGGAATGCAGGATGCAAACTGGAACCAAAGGACTGTAGGATGATGTTGTTGAAACAAGAATGTCATCCCCTTTTATTTGCACACTTCTAGAGACTAAAAAATTGTTGTTAGGATCACGAACCAAATAGACTTCATCGAAACCCAATATTGTCAGTACAATTCTATATATGTGAATGAATTTGTTGAATTCTAACATAAAAATAAATCATTGGATTACCAGCCAATGATGAATGTTGTTAACCAATGTGGGACTAATCACCTTTGATGTCGATGAGAGTCGAGGTTCCTTGGTACATCTTGCGAGGTACAACTAGATGAGATGAGGTCAAGTCACCTGCAAGATTTTTCAATCAAGAGATATTGATGAATTCCCATTGTTGACATCGAGGAATCTTTCCATTAATGTATGAAAGGCCCAAGGTACTAAAAAGATCTCTAATCTCGATCCCAGATGATGTGTTGGAGTCGATGGGTTGAGATTTATCGAAATGTGGGCATTAAGGAATCCCACATCATCCAAAACAAGAACACATATAATAATTTGAAGATTACATGGTAGAACCAACAAATGAATACATAATTTATTGTGATTCTTTCCTGGTTTTCAAGCAAAACTCATGTCCAGTTGTGCCAATAAACTAGTTTTCACAACTAGACTTATTTTTTCTCTTTAGTATTTTATTTATTTATTTACTCTATCCTACTTTACTTGGAAAACACAAAATATTCTCAAGTGTAGTATTATTTCCAATGCATCAATTTACGCAACAGGTCTCGGTTAAACTCATATCCAAATTTGAAAAATATACCTCCATGATTGTCAAGATATGAGAGACCAATTGTTCTAGTAGATATGGTGCCAAGAAATGTTGAACAATGGAGAAATATGGTGGCATGATGACTGTTTGGAACCAATTTTCAATATAGTCTTTGTCTCCTCGACCCTCTTTGGTTTTCAAGCCATAAATATCTTTGGAAAATTTCTCACGAAACTCCTAAATGCAAAAGGGATCTGGTGACGAACATGCAATAACTTCTTCGATCTTTGTCTCTAGTGTATGTTCTCCACCTGATGCTATCCATGAGTATTTTATATGCTTGAAAGAATGATTAAGGAATACTTTTAGGTTCTCCTCTTATGGATCAGGGTCATGAATATCCTCTCCTTCTCAATATGAAGATTCATCCCTCGTGAAAATTCTAAACTTTGGACAAGGGTTTAAGAAATTCCTTGTAGTAATAAGTCCTTCTTTGCTCAAAACACTATTGAACATTTTCAAGTTCTTTCTATTGTTCTAGAGATCTCTTCATAAATGGATTAGTGGTATGGGGGCTCTTACAACACCGTAGAGTAAGGGAAATGAAAGCACACCATTCGAAGAAAACTTAAGCAATCTACAATCTCTAGGTCTAACCATTAGTCAACTACATAAAGAGAAGGGTTTGGATAGACTCAACGAAGTGAATGTGATGGGATAGAACCCTTGTAGAAATTCAGAAGCGAGGGTGACTTTGTGTCTTACCATCTTTTCCTCCGCCAAATCTACAATGTAGTGAAAAAAAATCAAAAAGAAACAACTAACTAATAAAACTATCCTTATACTATTCCTTTTAACATCTCCCCAACAACGATGCCAAAAATGTTGGGTCAATTAATTGTCGTTAATAAACCCCTTTACTTGTCAATCCAGTTCATAAAATTGTGATTTGTATACACAGTATGTGCAGGTAAAAGATGGAAGTCTAAACTATTCTATGTTCTTAGAGGACAAGTAAAACACATTGCAATACAATCATTCATCAAAACAAAAATAAACTAGCAAGCAAACCCTTTTGAAAAATTTTACTTTGTCCACTTGACTTCACACTCTCAGAGATCTATGCATGATTATGTCATTTGAAATATTCTCATCCTAATTCTCAATCAATGGATATTTAAGTGTTCTCACACAAAAGATTCAAGTGTTGGTAAATAACTTAAAGACAAGGACTAATGGATCATTCTTTTGTCAAATCCCATTCCAAGATTGCCATTGCAATATTTCACTTATTAAGCTAAGTTTTCATGCTTTGTTATGTGAGGTTAGATTTTATAGAAAGAATATCAACTACTGTGCAAAAAAAAATGAAAACAAAGTACTAGGTATAACCATAAGTTTTACTTCAAACAAATCCTTTGAATCAGTTAGTTATAAAGATATTAAAACTTTATTTATGTACTACTTATCTTAAGTTGGATTTATGAATTCAAAGATAAAGATTATGAACAAGTATTCTTAACTCTTGAATTCCAAATCAATACATTCAATGTGATGAATACCTAGTGGCACTACACGTCTTGTGTCCAAACAAGTTGTCTATGCACATATGTGACTCAGTTGTCATTCATTGCATAGTATTAACTGGTTATTTGGAACAACAAGGAAAACATCAAAAATGATTGTCAATCCCTTGGGATCAATCCTCACAGAAAGGGTACAGGAAATTTGTTTGCCTCAAGGATTTCATGTCTTCATATTAGTGATTGAATCGATATATATAGGACTGTGCAATTACAGTTGTGAACAAAATTTTATAACTTACATTGACCAAAGAGCTAAGCTATGATTTCAATGAAATAGCTAACCATAAACTATAAACACTTATCCCTGAGAAAGTTTTATTGGTTATCTCTATAGTTGAAGTGAGCTACCAATTACAATACCATAAACTGTAATGAAGAACACACAAACAATTTGATGAACCATTCATAGGTTAAAAACTAACTACTTCTACCATAAGCAATTGAAAGCGTTAGTGAAATTAACTACTTCTACCATATTAAAACTATTCTAGCAATAATATACATAGTGTTGTGTCCCAGGTTGGTGGGCCCTTTCCAACCGGTATCAAGCCTTTGAAACTTACAATATTAATATTAAATGGATACCATGAACTAGAACTGA
>JASDQU010425098.1:0-10023 GCA_032191745.1 Picea mariana
CTTGGTACTCCATGTCTAGGACCATGTGGGACTCGAGACATGATCTCCTAGTTATCCCTAGATATCGGGGATAACATGCACCTTTTACCAAGTAGATGTATTTGCTGTAATTTCCAAACACCCAAGGAAGATATGATTCCACAATGGGGAATCATCTCTTACTTATATTAGACTTGTCCAATCAACAAAGGCGTCTATTGGCTCAACAAGGCCGACCTCTCTAAGTCACTATATAATTTATGATTATTATTATTATTATAATTAATATTAATATTAATATTAATTATCTTTTACATTTATTATTAAACATATTAAGGTGGTGCCGACTTGTACCCTTTACATAACAATTAGGGTTACAGGTAGGTCTGACTCTTGAACAGTATATAGCAAAGGATCTGATACACCCACTAGTGGTCATCCACTAGGGGCAAATCCATACGGATGTCACAGCTCTGATTCACTGCATTACACAGAAGAACCAAGTCTTCACACGTTCACCTGTGCTCGTCCACAGGCACGTCCACTCTACAGATCTGCTTTCCCACTGCCACCGACAGGAGAATCATCTAGAGTCTTCTCGTCAACTCTATTGCTCAGAGGAGGCTATCACATCATCTTCATTTCTGTTCACATGACGATGTGCCCATCANGGATGTCACAGCTCTGATTCACTGCATTACACAGAAGAACCAAGTCTTCACACGTTCACCTGTGCTCGTCCACAGGCACGTCCACTCTACAGATCTGCTTTCCCACTGCCACCGACAGAAGAATCATCTGGAGTCTTCTCGTCAACTCTATTGCTCAGAGGAGGCTATCACATCATCTTCATTTCTGTTCACATGACGATGTGCCCATCACTTTTGGGATTTCACACGTTCACCTTGTGCTCAGCCACAGGTACGTCCTAACTCAACAGATCGCTTTTCCACCGGATAATCATCTGGAGTTCTTCTCACTCTCTGAATGGAGGAGGTCATCTCTACATTCCTAGCTCTGTCTCAGGCAGGAACCACGTACCCTTCTTAGGGGCTTTCTCTCAGGTTTGTAAGCTGAGAGAAAGACTCACATAGCTGCTATGTCCCACATCTCACAGGTTTGTAAGCTAGAGGATGTCTCCCATAGCTGCATTCATCAACATAAATTAGGAATGGGAGCTTGTAAAGATCCTAGAGGAGTGCTATATGTTTTAAGATTTGCATGTGCTAACATTCAGTGACTAAAACACTTGCAAGGGCACCTTAAAAGAGCATATAACCATCAGTTTGAAGGCAGATTTCTTGGCAGATAATTTCAGACCTGTTTGCTGTCCTCAAACAGCAGCAAGGACAGATTTGCTTGAGTAAACTTAGAGCCCAACAAGAGGTCAAAAACAGACCTGTTGGAAAGCCTTCTAGTTCCTCAAAAATCCACGATGCTAGGAAAAGTATTCGTAGCCAAGTATATGGATCCAGGAAGTCTGGTCGTTAAAGTTAACATCAATAACACTACCATTTCCAATACCTTGGTCGACCTAGGGGCAGCCATAAACATAATGACCAAAGAAACAATGGAAAAACTTTAATTGTTTGGTCTATGACTGACCCCTATAGTCCTTCAATTGGCAGATAGATCCACAGTGAAGCCTAGGGGAATGCTAGAAGATAGTCATTTTTGTAGACTCGTGGGAATACCCAATTGATTTTATGGTCCTGCAACCAAAGGCTAGCCTAGGCGGATGCTCATTGATCTTGGGGAGACCCCGGTTGGCCATTGTTGACGCATATATCAGTTTTAGATCAAGAGATATGACCATCTCCCACGAGAATTTCACCAAGAAGCTGACCCTCTATCCTCCTGCTAAGCCTTCCCTTGACTTAGAGAACTCCCCTTGGATTGAAGACAGTGACGAGGAATCCACACAGCCATTGTTGTCTCTTTACCAAGCATCAACCTTTAGGCAGGATATTGAGGATGATTTTATTTGCACTTACATAGCACACCCTCATAGAGCCGACCATTCAACTTTCAAGCACATCTTAGGGAAGCACTTCCAAGAAACTTGTTCACCAACTGAATTGACACAACAGTTAGATAAATGGTCCCTGTAAATGCTATCTATGAAGATTAGAGCTTATCAGATATACCCCAATGCTAAACTAGACCCCTCTCAGCAAAAGCAACTCATTGAGATGTTGAAAAAGCACAGTCTCTCCTTCGCTTGGGACTATACCGACATGAAGGGAATCCACCCTAACTTGTGTACCCATCACATTTATATTAAGGAGGATTCCCAACCTATCCGACAACCCCAACGAAGGATGAATCCTGCTTTGAAGGACAGTTAAGGAAGAGCTCCAGAAGCTCCTTGATTTGAATTTTATTTACCCAGTCTCTGATAGTAAGTTGGTTTCACTCCTAGTTATCGTGCCAAAGAACAATGGTAAATGGCGCATCTATGTCAACTACAGGGAATTGAATAAGACTACCTTGAAGGATTACTTTCCACTACCATTTATTGATCAAGTTATGGACACCTTGGCAGGGAAGAAGTTCTTCCCTTTTCTCGATGGGTTCAACGGTTACAATCAGATAAAGATTGCCCCTGAAGACCAAGAGAAAACCACTTTCACCTTTCCTTGGGGCACTTACGCTTACTGGGTACTGCCATTTGGATTGTGTAACGCCCCGGCTACATTCCAAAGGGATGTCTTAGGGATATTCTCCGACTTGACCAATGATCGTGTGGAAATCTATATGGATGACTTCACCATGTATGGAGACACCTTTCAGGAAGCCTTGGACAATTTAGAAAAGGTCTTGATCAGATGCCAAGAGACAAACCTCCCTCTCAGCAATGAGAAATGCCATATGCTTCGCACTGAGGGAGATGTATTGGGACACCACATATCACCTGCAGGAATCCAAGTGGATCCCAGCAAGATATAGGTCATTTGTGGGCTTCCAGTACCCAAAACCCAGAAGGATGATCGCAGCTTCCTGGGGCATGCAGGATACTACCAAAGATTCATAGAAAACTTTACAAAGCTAGCATCTCCCCTACTCCAGTTACTCACAAAAGCTACAAAATTCTCTTGGACTGACCAATGCCAAACTACATTTGAAACTTTAAAGATAAAATTCTCAATTGCACCAATCTTGCGGGGTCCCAATTGGTCCTTACCTTTCCATATCCCCAGAGATGCCTCGGACACAACCATTGGAGTTGTTATGGGGCAGAAAGAGCAACGACCATATGCTCTCTATTACGTCAATAAAAATCTTACCCCCATTGAAAAGAATTATACTGTGAATGAAAAAGAGTTTCTTATTGTCGTATATGCCATTAACAAGTTTCGTCACTATATCACAGGTTACTTTGTCTTTGTACACACCGACCACTCTGCCATCCGCTACCTCATGAACAAACCTGTCACTAATGGCAGGGTGACCAGGTGGTTGCTCTTACTACAGGAGTTCGACATTTCAATTATTGATAAGTCAGGGAGGGAGAACGTAGTTGTTGACTTCCTCTCTAGGATCACCAATGAAGGAGAAGTCATCCTTGTGGAAGACACTTTCCCAAATGAACACTTGTTTGCTTTATCCACTAACACACCGTGGTTTGCAGATATCGCTAACTACTTGGTTGTAGGTAGACTTCTGCAACATTTGTCACCGAAAGAATGCCAAAGGGTCATCCGACAGAGCGCAACGTATTCATGGATCGAAGGATGTCTCTTTCATATCGGGAAAGATCACATTGTCCGACATTGTGTTTGGGAAGCCGAAATCTATGACATCTTGAAAGAATGTCATGATGAACCTTGCGGAGGGCACTTTGCAGATAAGAGAACTGCAAATAAAGTATTGCACCCGGGGTATTATTGGCCTACTATCTTCCGGGACGCCAAGAAATACGTCAAGAGCTGCGACAAGTGTCAGAGGATGGGACGACCTGTGAAATTAAATGAGATGTCGCTACAGCCTCAGATTCAGATAGATCCCTTTGAAAAGTGGGACCTTGACTTCATGGGACCCATTAACCCACCATCAAAGCAAAAGATGTACATCTTGGTGTGCACCAACTATGTAACTAAATGGGTCGAAGCCAAAGCACTTATAAAGGCTACAGAGGAGGCAATGGCCAACTTCTTGTATGAGGAGATTTTCGTTCGCTGGGGGGTTTCCCGTGAAATCGTCACTGACCAAGAGACCCAATTCACTTCTCAACTTATCCGGTCCACTACCCAGCAATTTAAGATCAAGCATTGGATGTCTACCCCATACTAGCCTCAAGCAAACAGACAAGTGGAAGTCACAAATAGAATGTTAGAGGCCATCTTGACCAAGACGGTTCAACAACATCACAAGGACTGGGCCGACAAACTTCCAGAAGTTTTGTGGACCTACAGAACCACCTGGAGGAACACCATAGGATTCACTCCTTATGAACTAGTGTATGGAAAAGTGTGGTTCTCCCCATTGAGTTCGAAATCAAGACACTGAGGCCTGCACTGCAAGTGGGCCTGGATCTCCTGAAATCCCAACAGCATAGACTCGATCAAATCAATGAGCTTGACGAAATTTGCCAGGCTGCAATACAACAAACTGCTCTAGTCCAACAGCAAAGGGCCAAGTGGCATTACGAGTTCATCAAAAAGAAGAAGTTCAGGGAGGGAGATTGGGCCCTTCCATTCGACTCACGGTACAAAGATTTTAGAGGCAAAATTCACACTTGCGGCTGGGACCATACGAGATAGATACCGTGTATGACAATGGCTTCGTCAAACTCCGTACTATCAACGAAACAAGAACATCATTAATGGAAAATGGTCATCGGCTGAGGCTATACCAAAGGCCTAAGACCAAGGAGGAATTTATCCAAGAATTAGTCAAGCAGACGGATCTCAACATCGTGAGTAAGGTGGCTTCGCCACCTATACCCACAGCTCTTTGATCCATTCTCCCATTTTAATCCAAGAAAAAAAAAAGAAAAAAGATCTGGTAGTGAAAACTTGGCCTCAAGCGCTACCGGCCTTGGTGCTATTAGAAAACCAGTTATTAGCTGATATCACCAGGAAAAGATAATTTCCAGCTGTGAAAACCCCTTCCGACAGACACAGTTTGAGAAAAAAAAAAGAAAAGAAAAAAGAAAAAAAATAAAAGATAATAATACTAAAAATGTCCGACGATGAGGTCCATAATTACATTTTTTCGAGATATCTGATTTTCTTTTTGCTGCATTCAGAGTATTGAAAAAATTTTACAGTGTTGCATTGATGATTATACTGCACTAGTTTCATGAACTATGATTCTGCAGGAACAGGGAGAAGGTTGCCTCTGCCAACTATTCCAAAACAGCAGACAGAAGGATTCTAAGGATGGTTGTCCACATTTCAAAATTGCTATATTAAGGACGGGCAGATACATGATGGCAGGGCACATTTTCCATCAGCAATTCAGGTTCTCTTTAAAGCATTTCATTTCTTTTCTGTAAATAGGATTTTAGAAGTTATTTGGCAGTTGTGAATACCATTCTCCACCTTGAAACATCCTGGACACCAAGATTACTGAAAACACAGTACTGCTCTGATTAAGCCCCAACCCCACGGTCCTGACTATTTAACCTTATGGTTTATTAAGCTTCTTAAATGCATATATAGAACTCTTATTATCGATAGCCTTAGGAGCCATATTCATCATACATGTGCCATCAAATTAAGAGTAAGCTAAGTAATAAAACTATACATATGCTATATGATAATGTTGCATTATCATATGCATATTAAGTCACATTGTGTACACACCAAAGGTTAAATAGATTGGGGCTATAAGCCACTAGTCCATGTATAATCTATTTCGTAGCACTTTCCTCACCACACTTGTTACCACTCCTTCCCACACTTATGATCGTTCCTTACCACATTTATCACCATTCCTAAACCACAGTTAGCAATCATGACCCACCATTCAACCACCCACTCACTATACTCTTGACCACCCTCTAAATTGAATCATCTAGACACTTGGCGTGAAACTGCAGCATACAGTCATTCGGTAGCCCATTGTGTAGCCAAGTTCCATGAAACCATTTGCTCCTTGAGACCTCATGATTACTGCCATTCTGCAAGAAAAAATCTTGATTGAGACCGAGTTGAAATGGTCTTAACTTGAAGAGGGTTCTGAAACTAAGCCTGGAGTTGAAGTCATCAATCACTGGGTTGTAAAGCCGCTTGGTCTCAGCTAGAACCGAGCATATCCGTTGTGTAAAGATTGGATTCCTGAGCAGTCCATTTGTCTAAGCAAATGTCGGGATTCAAGATTGTGGTATAAAAATTTCGGGGTAAGTCTATCCACCGAGCGCTAACCAAAGTTCGGCCTCTATTCAGCAAGTGTAACAGTGGTCGAATTCCGAGTTGAAGAGTTTTTCACTGAACAGTTGTAAGAGTTTGAGGTTGTGGTTGTTTGGCTTCCATAGCAGATATAACAGTGGGTAAATCCCCAAGTGACCAAGCCGAGACTGGGTCCGTCCATTGAGAAAGACATTTAAGCAGAGACCGGGTCCATCCGTTGAGAGCAAGAGAAAGACATTTAAGTCGAGACCGGGTCTGTTCATCGAGGAGCAAAAGAAGACATTAAAGCTGAAGTTCAAAGGGTTTCAAAGTAGGGGCGCAGGCCGAGTCCTGGAGGGGATTCGAACTGGTTTAGACCGAGTTCAGAAGGAAAGCCCCAAGTGATAGCACATAGATTTGTTGGAGGGTTTCAGCCTGTGATAAAAGGGTGTCAAAGCAGAGTAAGGTTCAAGACAAGGCAAGAAAAGAACCAAAACCGAGCCACTCAGCAGGTGTGGTAAGTCTAGCCAAGCTCAAAACTGTGTTTTTTTTTACCAGAGATTACAAATTCTTAACCATGGGAGGGTCAGTCAACAGAAGTGAACCCAGTAACATTGAGGACATTAAAGCCAACCCAACAGTCATGGAGATATTTGAACAGGCTGGCTGGCTTGGTTTTCTTGAGCAATTTCAAGGCTCAGATAACAAGCTGGCCATGAAATTTGCACAAACCTTTGATGGTTACCAGACCATGGTGAAAAGATTAAATATCACGGTTTCTAAGGAATCCATTAGTCAAATCACACATCTGGCGAGACAAGGCGAGAGGTGGTATAAAAACTTTAGAATTGCAGCAGAGAGTCGGTCTCCATACCTCAAGGAACCATCTCCACTCCCAGATTTGAGGAGAGGCATACACAGGGATGCATTATCCCCTCCTTGGAACGAAGTTGTATTCTGCCTGTAGAAATTCATTACTTGTGAGGGCAGATTCGGTGTGGCCTACCACTACCACATCAGGATCCTCATGCACTTAACAGGGGACAAGCCACTTAATATGCCTTATTATTTGCATAAAAGTTTAACAAAAATGGTTGAGTCCATGAGTAAGAAGAAGAGCCCTGACACTGCTCTATACCATGAGGGGTTTATCATGATGATTATCAATGCTGAGTTGGAGAGGTTAGAAGTCCCATGGAGCACATTTGCAGGACAGGCAGCAACCAAACCATGGGCTAGGGTGCTGCCACCAAAGAAGGAACTCAGTTCAAAGAGGGAAGATATGACACCAAGGTGTCGAAGATCAACAAGAGTGTCCAAGAAGGTGATGGGGTCCACCCCCATCATTGATAGTGCTACTGAATCAGAAGGAGAAGATAGAGAAACAAAAGATTTGGATGCACCTGCTACAAAATCTGAGATTGGGGTGCCCGATGACATCATGATTGATCTTACTATAGACCCCRAGGATGTGGAGTCRGATCAGATTCCAAATTCTGAGCAGGATTGGGTTGGATTCGAGGWATCTTCACCACCTCATCCCATGGCTGAGGAACCACAGTGTTCACATTTTATTCAACTAAAGGGGCCCTTCCCACACTTTGTTCCTGGGATGAAAGGGCCAAACCGAAAGCAGAAAGGCAAAGGTAAGGCACACTTGGCACCTCAGCCTTTCAAATTCTGTAGCCCAAGTTATCAGTCCTTGCTTAAGCAAAATAAGAGACTAATGCTACAGAATAAGAAGTTCAAAAGCAAGTTCAGATATCATAAGCTTCAGTTTGGCTGTGTAGAAAACTCAGTGGGTGATATTGATCAAGAAGAGTCTCAAAGCCCCGGATTGAATGTTGTATTGAAGTACATGTGAAGGAAGCACAACAACTCATAAATGCTTTTCTGGATGACATTATCACTAACACTTATGCTTTCATCCAGTTGAAGCCAGATCTCCCACAATGAAGGAATAAGGATAAATTCTTTGACCTTAGCATCATCAACAGAGAGACTCATCTCATCACCAAGTCATTGAGAAGCTAAAACAAAGATGGTTCTACATGTACCTTGCGCAGGAACAGAAATGGGAGGCAAAGATCAAAGAGTATAAGAATCAGTTGGGACACACTAAGGAGTTAGTGCAACGGGCTTGTGAGCTAGCTTTCAAGGCCATACTTCGTAGGTGCCCCCCAAGATCTTTTCCCATCCTTTTGCATGACATACAGGCAGCATTTAGGCTCAGACAGATAGCAGCCAGATAACCACTTGAGGTAAAACAGCCACAAGATTTCATCCCTATGTTTACCTCTGCTGATATGAAAGATCAAAACTTGCTATGTGAGCTCTATCTTCATGATTATATACTTATAGGCAACTCCCATTGAAACCCCATCCCTTATGCTGGGGATGTACAGTTGAGAGCATTCTTATCTCATATTCTTGGTTTGGTCCAATGGAAAAAGGACATGGACTTTCATGCACAAATTGAGGCAGAAGCGAGCTTGAACGTCAGAGAAGAATATCCTCTGCCTCACGTGATGAAAGATGACTTACAGAGATTGAGGAGTGACCCAGGAAACACTATCACTATTAGGCATCATTAGAGGTATGCTATCACAGAGTACCTCGAGGTCTGGAGGGCACATTCAGTTCAGGCATTACTAGTCTCTCATGACATATGGGAGACTCTTCCTGCATATTTAAGGAACAGGGACCCCATGTGGTATCCATATTTTGGCTTCGCTCTTAATAGGGCATCATTTTATGCCAATTCTTTGCTAAGATAGAAACCAGGTGGATTGGGTTGTAGTTCCACTTCCCCATCATTTGGTGCCCTAGCAAGTTCTACAGAGCACCAGTGACTTGGAACGAGGAATTAAAGAGGACACAGTGGATACAGATGGATAGAATCTTCGGATATTATAACACAGGGGAGTTTGGGCACCCAGCATTTGACTGGGGGGTAGTACATGCAGGGATTGTAGAGGGGGATTAGCTGGGGTTGCATAGGGACATGCAACCAGACCAACTAGGGGGAGATGATGGGCCTCCATTTTGACACCTTTTTTCCTCTTTTATGACCCATGACATATATATCGTTTTGTCTCTTTTATGTGCTTGGGACTTGTTATCCACCAGTTTGCACAAGCTGGATTTCCTGAAGAGCCGCCAGAGAATGAGCAATCAGTGCTCATATATACAGATTTCAGTGATTCAGCAGGCCTTAAAAGGGACCCTTTTTCCGCATTTCCACTATTGTAATAAATGTCCTAAGTATGAGAAATTGTAAAAGGCTATTGGCCACCCTTGATCTGGGAGTGGGCACATACTCCGGAGTGTCTTTTTTACTTGTTAATTATTTTTTCTGCTTGCTTTAGTGAGCTTCTGCTTACCTTAGTGAGCGATTAAATAATTTCTAAGTTTTTTCACTCAGAAAAAGACTTGCTCCAAAGCCAAAGAATGTGTTGACAAGCAGGTCTTGGCATGGAAAATCCAATGTCTAGTGTCAGAATGTATGTAAGCTCATACTAGAACATAGTATCTGAATCATTTGGAAATTGCAGCTAAGTCTGATAGGTTTTTTTTAAGTTTTTAGTGAATTAATTAAATTCCTAAAAATATGGAATTTTTTAATTCGAAGTCAATAAATGTAAAAATATGGCATCAAACTTTGTCAGATGCCATGTTTGCAGTCGTTTTCCAGTCCGGAGTATGATGT
>JASDQU010425102.1:0-10003 GCA_032191745.1 Picea mariana
CTTCCTAACCTCTTAACTCAACAAAAGTATGGTGATCTTGGAAAGCTTCTCTTAATGCTTTTTGAGCACAGAAAGAAAATTCTAAAGAATCACAAGTAATCACTTACCCTCTTAAGGTTCGATAGACCAATTAGGTCTTAGTGGACGTTAATCATCATCATCATCATCATACAAGCAATTTTTATATAAGCATGGATGTTAAACATCATTGTTTAACATAACTTATAAAATTACTAATTAACCCAAAAAGGAATTATAAAGAAAGATACAATTTCAAAAGTACTTTTATTTTATTTTTACTATCTTTTGACTAAAATGACTATTTAAAAAAATGAACAAATTATAAAGGAGTTGCAAATTATTTATTATTTAGATTTTCACAATAATCATAATAAAATGATATATATTTTGTGTAAGCATCATTGTTTAACAATAATAATAATTTTTTTTCTTTTATATAAAGGAAGATAAAATTTCAAAAGTACTTTTATTTTATTTCTAGTATCTTTTGACTAAAATGACTATTTAAAAAAATGAAAAAAATATAAAATAACCGCAAATTATTTATTATTTAGATTTGCATAACAATCGTAATAAAATGATATATAGTTTATGTAAACATCATTGTTTAACCAGATTTATAAAATGACCATTTAAATTTTTTTTTATAAAGAAAGTTAAAAATTTCAAAAGTATTTATATTTTATTTCTATTATCTTTTGATTAAAATGACTATTTTAAAAAAGAAATTATAAAAATAAAAATTTAAAAAATATGTTTATTTTATTTTTACTATATCAGCACAATTTTAAGATTTAAAAAAATAATTAAAAAAAACTTAATAATCTTTTGATTGAAATGACTATTTAAAAAAGAAAATTATAAAGATAAAAATTTCAAAAGTATGTTTATTTTATTATTTTATTTCTACCATCTTACCACAATTTTAAGAATTAATTAAAAAAAAAAACTTAATATTTTAATACTTAAATAAGATACTTGTGACTCTATTTGAACCTTATTGTTTGTCTTTATTCTTCTTTAGATTAAGAATACAATCTTGAGTATTCTTCCCTATTGTTTGTCTTTATTCTTTTTTAGATTGTGAAAACAAAATTGAGTATTCTTCCCTTAGATTGAGAAATACAAATCTAAAGTATTCCTCCAATTTGTGTTTTTATTGTTCTTTAGATTGAGAATACAAATTTTAAGTATTCCTTCAATTCACGTTTTCATTGTTTTTAGATTGACAATACAAATGTCAAGTATTTTTCCATTAAATTTAATCTACATCTTTATTGTTCTTAGATTGAGAATACAACCTCAAGTATTTTTCCATTAAATTCAATTTGTGTCTTCATTGTTCTTAGATTGAGAATACAAACCTCAAACATTTTTCCATTAAATTGGGGATACAAATTTAAGTATTCCTTCAATTTGAAGCTTCAAAGGTCTTCTTAGAAAATTAAACATGCCACGACTACATTTAATTCTAACACTACTACAAATACTGAATTTTGTTATGAAAAAATGCAAATTATTGATTTTATTATATTGTATAAAATATAAATTGTAAATACATTTGCATACATAAATGCAAAGAGAGACAACTACCTACCTAGGTACGGAGAAAAAATCAAAACATTTACAAATAAAAAAACATTTTTTTAGAATTTAAGAGAATGATCGTAAACAAATCATAAATACACATAATGATTAAATGATAATGCACATAATTCATAATAAGAATTAAACCTAACACTTTCGAAAAATGCATCACAAATTATAGAAATGTGGATGTAGAGTAGAGTAGAGATTAATTCAAAAGGAAAAGGCTTTATGGATTTTGATTTCAATATTCCATGTAATGCTAAGAAAAAAAATACAGCCTTACAATTTAGTCAATGTTTATACAATGAATAAAAATACAGCATGCAAATGGATGCTGCGATTCTACCAAGGAAATTCTTATAAATGGTTAGATTTGGGTCTTATTCTCTCAATAACGTACTCTGTCAGATCTCTAGTTAGAACTTCGAAGTAATTCGAAGAAATGATGGTTGAGACAGGGAAATCATGACATTTTTTTGAAGAGAATATGACGCTGGTATTATTATCTACCATTAATTGGGTGCGCTTGGTAAGAGGGTAAAGTTGCTTCTTACCGCTTGGCCATTTAAAGAACAAAATTTCAGCACAATAGAAGGCACGCACGACACATTGTACTTGATCTCTATAAGTTCACACTCCTATCTTTTGCAGTGCATTTTTTCGGAGTTGTTAGAGAGGTCACAACCATAGGCAATCCACGTGCAGATGTCGGCATTGAAAACAAATTGTTAAAATGTTGTACCTTATTTTATTAATGTTTGTTTTTTAAATGTTTTAAAACTTAACATATAAGCCAAGTATCCCAGTGGCACTAAGTGGGATTAGAATCAAGAATCTCACATGGAACTTCATTTTAAAACTGTTTATTTGAATCGACCCTTGGGGACCCCAAAGTAGGGGAGGTCATGGTTCGACTTTCTTAATCCCTTTTTTTGGCTCTCTTGATCCCTTCTCAGTGTTAGGTTCTCTGACTCTCTTGATCCCTTCTCAGTGTTAGGCTCTAAAACTTCTCCCCTCAGGGGAGGTCATGGTCTGACTCTCTTAATCCCTTCTTTGACTCTCTTGATCCCTTTTCGGTGTTAGGCTCTGAAACTTCTCTAAGGGGAGGTCATGGTTTGACTCTCTTAATCCCTTCTCCGACTCTCTTGATCCCTTCTCAGTGTTAGGCTTTGAAAGTGATCCGAAAATGATCTTTTAAAGACTATGGTTAAGTTTATGCATGAGTTGATTTACCACTTAGGAATTAAGAGAAGAAGAAGATTTTAATGAAAAAATGTTGCAGCCATCATAAAGAATGCAAAATAGTAAATAAGCACTAAGAAAAACAAACCATAACGCCGGGATTGTTAATAGAGTTCGGTAAAGTTGCCTACGTCTTTGGGCCTTTGTCTCAGTGGGGAAGGTTTTCTTATTAATCTTCAATGCTTCAAAAGTACATCAGAAGTACATCAAATGGATTACAAATTGGTCTAGCTGTGTTCTGCTCGACCTCAAGAATCCAACACAACTGACGACACTAAAAAACGTTGAGCATAGCTCCCGGAAATGGCCTCCAAAGTTCGATTCCTCAATGGCTTCCCTACATAAAAATGACTTAAGTTTCATAAATTATTAATCATTATGTTGTTTCTGAACCTTCTTGGACTGTCAAAAACCTCTGGTTTATATAGATTCTAAGTTGGGGGTGACCTCCCAACTTCCTCCCAAGATTTGGTCTCAAGATCCTCATTTTTGGGTAAAATCGTCCAAAAATCAGCTTAATTAACCAAAAAATTCCAATTTCTATAGTAAAAAACCCACTTTGGGCAAATATTGGCACGCCAAACCCTTTTCCTTAGGCTCTTGGTCATGTGGATGCGCCATGTGTCTGAGCGCTATGCGCCATGTCCTCCGAGCCCCTGGTCACGTGCTAGCCCCCGTCGACTGGGGCTTTATCCCCCAAAATCCGCGCCCAAACAACTAAAATATTTATGGCGCCATATGTTAATCAAGGAACATTGGTAGCCTGGGTGACTAGCGTGTGGATGTTAGAACGTTGGCGTGACCAGAGGTCAAGGGTTCGAGCCCGACAGAGGTGCAACAAATGTTTTTGACCACCCAACATTGGTGTCATCTGGGATGCCACGTGATGCCCTATGATTGGGCCATGTGTCACCTTGTGATTGGTCTGTACCGCTTAGTCACCTGCCTAGTTAACCTACACAGTCAGCTCCGTATGCCACCTCACTTCCATGCGTCAACCTGTCACTAGGCCACGCCACTGCCACATGTCATCCGTATTGCCATGTGTCAGATTGTCACTGGGCCACGTCATCGTATGGACTGCCACATCAACATCTATACAGTCCATGTGTCAAATCTATATCGTGCTAACTCAGCATAAAAACAACAAAAATGTCTGACACGTGTCACCACCTGGTGTTGCCACATCGACATCATGATGTCATGTTGACATCATCTGCCACATCATGCCGACGTACTGCTGACATCAACAATAGAACCTCTGACTATTGATTTTTTGACTTTTTCTACCTGTTTGGAAAAAAGTTCAGAACACGATAACTTTCGCATACGGTGTCCATTTTCAGAAAAAAAAAACATACTGTTGGAAACAACACGACGATCCCTATGTGATGGCACTGGTTTCGTCCGATTCCGAGAACTTGAAATTTTGGCCTTCCTGGATCCATTTTGGATCAAAAAGTGTTAGGCTCTGAAAATTCTCTACAGGGAGGTCATGGTCTAACTCTCTTGATCCCTTCTAGGTGTTAGGCTCTGAAACTTCTCTAACTCTCTTGATCCCTTCTGTGTTAGGCTCTGAATAATGACCAAACATTTACCTTGGTTTCTATCCATCAATTGTTAGGATATTTAGACACTTAGGAGTTAGTTAAGATCTACTTGGTCTAATGTGTCATTAGGTAAAATTGTGTTTCTTAGTGTGTTTCTTTAGTATGCATTTGTAGTTAGGAAATCTGATGGTCACGATATGTTCCTAACATAGAGTGATCCGATGATTCATATTCTCCTCGATCTTATTGGCCATTGATCCCTGGCTTAACACCAGATTGGTCCATGATCTCTTTTTAAAGAGCATGGAGGGTCATTTTCCGATGATCGATTGTGAGAAACTCTCTTGTAAAATCTCTTTGTAATCTTTTTCTTTTGCATTAATAAACTACTCCAAGTGGTCACATTGGTTGGGTTCGTGGATGTTTCCCCGTAGGGGTTTTACCACGTCAAAACATCGATATTTTGATCTTTGATCTGGTTGTGTGAGTGGTTACTGAAGGTGTTTTTCCTCTGTTGGAATACATGTGCTGTCGACCATGGTATCAGAGCCTGTTTGAAGATCCTCTCCTGTTGTAGTTCGAGATCATGAAGTTGAGTTTCCTCATCTCCATTTTCTGCCATTTCTGTACATTTCTGGGCTGGGACTATTCCATTGCGTCCGGAGCGCTCGATCCTGACGGAGGTGGAATACTTTTTTTTGACTAGCCAACATTGGCCTCATTCGAGGTGCCACGTGGGGCCCTGTGATTGGACCACGTGTCACCCTGTGATTGGTCCATACCGCTGAGTCACCTGCCCAATCAACCTACACAGTCAGCTCCATACACCACCTCACTGCCATGCGTCAACCTGTCACTGGGCCACGTCACTTCCACCTGTCATCTGTACTGCCACATGTCGAACTGTCACTCGACCACGTCATTGTACAGACTGCCACATCAACATTCGTACAATCCATGTGCCAAATCTATACTGTTCCAACTCAGCCTGAAAATGCCAAAAATGCTTGACACATTTCACCACCTGATGCTACCACATAAACATGTTGACGTCATTTGCCACGTCATGTTGACGTACTGTTGACGTCAGCAATACGACCTCTGACAGTTGACTTTGACTGTTTTTGCCTGTTTGGAAAAAAGTTTAGAATGTGATAACTTTCGCATATGGTGTCCATTTTCGGAAAAAAAACATACTGTCGGAATCGACACAACGAGCCCTACATGATGGAACTAGTTTCGTCCGATTCCGAGAACTTTAAAATTTTGGCCTTCAATATCCATTTTGGATCAGAAAGTGTAAGGCTCTGAAACTTCTCTGAGGGGAGGTCACATTTATTGACAAGCTTCTAACTCCCTTAATTTTATATCCTGGACTATAAGGATTTGAACTTTTTCTATTCTGACCAACTTTCCCATTGCTTCTTTCTTTTCTTTGCTACCTAATCCTATGCAATTCCAGGAGACTAATTTTGTTCTTTACCTAAATATTTGAATGCTCCCCCTTTAGGAGGTTGAGGCATCGATTGGGAAAATCCCCTTGCAGATTGGCCTTGCAATTTCCCTTGTTTCCCATATTTTTTAAATACCCTTTCTAGTGTGGTTTGGATACCTAACTCATTTTCCCAATCTGCTTCATTTTCTCTTGTATTATGATTATATATCCTCCCCACTTTCTTGTGAGTGGTGCTTTGAGTAACCTCTATTTCAAATTATTCCTCTGATTCTTCTTGATTTACTTCATCTAAAATTTCTGGGATCCCTGAAATAGGACGAGATAAAATTTTACTTGGGGTTGGCTCTCCATTTTTTTGGGGGACAACATCTTGAGAGATCTCCTGATTTTCTTTTTCTTCCATCATTGTTTTACC
This sequence comes from Picea mariana, assembly GCA_032191745.1. Taxonomy (NCBI): domain Eukaryota; kingdom Viridiplantae; phylum Streptophyta; class Pinopsida; order Pinales; family Pinaceae; genus Picea; species Picea mariana. Next base: position 6,275 of record JASDQU010425102.1, read on the forward strand.
TCCTTCTTCAGTTTTATTTCTCCTTTCTCTTGATTCTCTGGCATTTTCCTCTAGATTTTCCAAAACCTCATATCTATTTATGCTTGATTCATCCCCACGATCACCTCCAACTCCAGGGTTTCGAGGAAATGATTGAGAGAGATTCCCCCTCTTGGTTGGATCTTGCTGTTGAACTATTTCCTTCCTAGCAACCTTCTTCCTTTTTTCTATTGCCACTTCTCTTGGGCCCTTTCCTCTATTTGATCTGATTTGTTTTGTGGACAATTCTTAGAAAAATGTCCACATTCTTGAAATTTTTTGCATTTAAATGGTAGCTACTCATAATCCACGTTTTGAATGAAAGACCAATTATCTTGTGTGAGTTGAATAGCTTCTGAAAAACCTTTTTCCAAATCTACTTCTACACATATTATTCTACATGCTTGAAGTCCTTCTCCTGGTTCAACTCAATCAATGAATCTTCCCAACATGTTTCCTATATTTCAAAGAGTTTCGTCATTCCAACAGTGCAGTGGAAGAAACAGAAGACGAACCCAAATAGGAGCCATAGAGGGGATGTCATTTTCTGGACCAAAATTAGGCCTCCATTTGTTTAAATACATGCCCCATTGATCCCATTAAATAAGGTCCACTCCTAAAAATGAGATCCCCTCGAACTTGAAGCCATGCCTCAGACTCTCGCCAAAAAAACCTCAACAACAGGAATTCACGATCACAATGAAACCCTAATTGTAGAGCTAAAAAATTTTGCACCAAAGAAAAAAAAATCCATCCAAATAATTATCGTGGACCATTTATGGAGCTATTTTTAATCCCTAGGCCCAATATTCTTTTGGCACAACTATTTTTCTTCCACTTGACCAATGGGATATGATCATATTTACATTCACAAGACTAAAGAAAATTGAAACATAAGTTTTTGATTGCGTCTAAACCATCTTTTGGAATAAAATCTAATGAATGCCAAAAAACAAGAATTGCCTCTAAAACCAATTTAACCAAATTCAAACGCCCACCAATTGAAATCCATTTGTTGCTTCAAGGGTTGACTCATGCTTCAATTATTTTTATTAACCACCCCGAGTCCTTTTTACCATAACAGTTGGGTTTTAACAAAACGCCCAAATACTTAAACTCCTCTCACAACTTTAAAACTATAAGGGGAAAGTCCTAAAGAATCCTCTAATCATCACCAAACTTTATCCTATTAAATCATATGGATGATTTTTGTAAATTTATCTCCACTCATGTTGCCTAACCATAAAGATCCAAGTTTTTCTTCAACTTATTAGATTCCCTTACACTACCATTTACAAATAACATGGCATCATCTACAAACAAAATACAAGTTAAACAAAATGATCTCCTTATTTAAACACTTGAAATAACTCAAAATCTTATAATTTCTTTGATGGACCTACTAAGACCCTCTATAACTCGAAGAAAAAGAAAAGGAGACAATGTACAACCTTGGCATAGTCCTCAAGATGGCTTAAAATTTTTGTAGTTGAATAATTTATCAAGAGCATACAAGAGATTGAGGTAACACATCCTATTGTCCAATGCACCATTGGATAACTAAAACCAATATGAAGAAGCATAAGTCTTAAATACAATCGACTAGTCTAATCATATGCCTTTGAAAAATTTAGTTTAAAAACTGTAGTTGGGCAAATTTTAATCTTAATGAAATGAATACCTTCCTGAGTTGCACCGATTGCCTCATAAATTTATCTATCAACTAAGAAACCAAACTACTAGTCTAATCACATGACTTTGAAAAATCTAGTTTTAACATTGTAGTTGGGCAAATTTTAATCTTAATGAAATGAATACCTTCCTGAGTTGCACCAATTTCCTCATAAATTTATCTATCAACTAAGAAACCAAACTGCTCTTGTGATATAAGATTAGAGAAAACCCTTTTGACCCTAACTGTCAAATGTTTAGAAATAATTTTATACAAATAGTTACATAAAGATATAAGATGAAATACATCAAAATAGTTTGGTTTACTCTTTCTTGCAATCAAGGCGAGAAAAGTAGCATTGAGGGAACTTGAAACCTTTCCCGCAATTTTAACCTTCTGAATCACACTTAGAAGATCCTCTATCAATAACTCATAAAAGCTAGTAAAGAACTTCACTATCTACTAGTCTAAGCCTTGATTTTTATATTTTTTAAAGGGACACAAGCATTGTTTGTAATTCATCCTTGGAAACCTCCTCCATCAACATTTGATTATTCTCTTATATGAAAAAGATAAGAAGTATATTCCTTAAACATATTCTAAAAAAACATTCAATCTAGATGGCTCTGCTCTTCATATGCCATTCTCCTTCCCTTTGACGCCATAATTATTTTTTTCTTTCCTTCCAAATCTTTCAACTTCAATCATTCCTCTTCATTGAATATGACATTCTCATTCCCTTCAAACAAATCTATAGTCTCCTTCTCAACTGCCTTTAACTCCTTGTCTATGCCTTTTTTTTTAATACATGCTCAATTGTTGCCCTTTTCACCTTTTTTCGAAGTTTTAATGGACTGAAAACATGTTGATTCCCTTGAATTGGAATCAACCTAATCCATTCACTTGAAATGAAATTTCTAAAATCCTCCTCCTCAAGCCACATCAAATTAAATTTAAATCGACTTGCAAGTTTTTCTTTTTGTCTATCAATTTGAAGAAGAATTGGACTAAGATTAAAAAAAACAATAGTGTAACATACCCACTAAAACGTAATAAAATTTTCGTTCTTCCTCAAGGAAAAGAATCCCCGAAGTCCTACGGGGGTCTAGTGCAGGCTAGTTCTTCCCTGTTCACTTCCCTGTGATCATAGTTTTAGGACCACAGGCCAAACAAACCAGGCGCCTTTTTGTGTTTTGTGACTCAGCGATACCATTGAGTCCAATCTTGAAGGTAGAATGGCGAGGGGGGGGGGGCTTCAGAATGAATCCCTGGCCATAGATCTGGGCGCGCAGATTTTGGTCGTCCAGATCTACTCGCTGCTTAACGACAAAGCACTAACTCCCTTTCTTTAGTCCCTAGCTCGATAGGACCACATACACGCCTAAATGCAGGCGCCTTTCACAACTCGCGACCTCGCGAGTCGTGAGTCGAAGACCCTCGAAGTTTCTTCACAAATCACCGATACTCGAGATCACGAAATGGGTATAGCTTCCTTCCGTCAGCATCCTCTGCGCATGACCGCCGGCTAGGCTAAACTCTAGATCCTCTTGCTATTCGCCGCTTCGTGAGTTCAACGGTTGAACTCTTGTTCCTCCCTTATGCGATCCTCCGAGACTTGAAAGTCAGCGAAGGTTGACCTTCCCATCGCACTGCTTGCAACTCGCCCTTCGTAAGTCCAAGGGTTGAGCTCTCATGCCCTTTTCCTGCAAATCCCCGAGTCATGAGAAGTCAATGGAGCATTGACTCCCTTCTCTAGGTGATGCGTGTCCACCCGTCAATCACGCGGGCCCCACCTTGAAGTTTTGTCATGTGTTCTCTCGTGCTCGGCTCTCGTCACTTCGCTACTCGCGACTTGGAGCACCCAACCTTTGGGCTCTTACCTCACGAACCTCCGAGGTAGCGAGATCCCTGGATCTCTGCCACCTATCCTCCTCGGTTGGACGGTCCTGATCCTCTCGCGGCTTCGCTACTCGCAACTTGGAGCATCCAAACTTTGGGCTCTTACCTCGCGAACCTCCGAGGTAGCGAGATCCCTGGAT
>JASDQU010425103.1:0-10120 GCA_032191745.1 Picea mariana
ATTTATGTGATGGATTTAATGCTATGGAAGGGTACACCATATTAGGGAATAGATCATAGCAAACTAGAATAGAGATGATTTTAGGCATTAGATGTCAAAGGCAAGTATCATGTGAACCAATGATCATTTACCAACCAAGAATTGGAAGTGAAGACATTGATGGGTTGTTGAAAATCTGAACCTTCTTTTGAAATTTAATAATATATGTTGTCCTTCATAAATGACAAGTGATTTCAAAAAAACACATTTATTTTAAAGGGTGTTTTTTGAATTACCCTTCTAGGACCAGTTTGAACTCCTTGGAAGGGATAGGAAGGATTCAATTTTGATCATTGGTAACATGTATGGCCAAACTGCTAACTCGAGAAGATTTTTGAGATCACCTTCAAGTAGATTTAGTAGAAGTCACCTTTTTATAAGTAACTTAGTACTTAATTTTTATTTTTAATTTTTAAAGGGGTGATGTAATTGGCTTCAAAATAAACTATACTATTTTTTATTATTATAAGACACACATATGAGAAAAGAACAGAAAATATTATTATATAAAAATAAACACTATTTTTATAATAATATATATATATATATTTTATGTATTTATATCTCCATAAGCGTTAGGTTTTTTAATTTTCATTTACACAAAGTGTAATCATCTTAAATTTATTTTAAATTCAAAAAATTTACACTTCAAAGAATTTGAATTTTGATCCCTCTCCATCCTTGATAAATCGTAGGCTAATATGGATCTACAATGGTTTTCAAACGTTTATAGTGGATATATATCCCCTTTTATGAAGACTATATACATATATACTCATTTTCACTGGTAAACTAGTCTCATTGGACGTTAATATCATCATTATTTGATATCACCTTGGTATGGGATGGAAATGACGCTAGGATTCTCGACAAGGATACTCAGGTTGAGGGTGAACTTTGGATGCTACAACGACGTGGAGAGGGTTTGAGTGCGGTGCAGGGTTTAAGGGCTTCCATGGCAGGGATAGAGGAAGGGTGAGACCACACTTCTATTGACGATGCATGTTTAATCATTGGCTTTCAATCATCCGACGTGGAGGCACTTCGAAGCTCGGAGTTCGCGATGGCGAATGATGCAGTCTGGGAGGAAATTTTGGCAGGGAATCCACTGCTCGTTGTCAGTAAACCTGAGTCATTGATGATAGAGGGTTTGGTGGGTTCATGGGTTTTGTTGTCAGTTGTACCATGCTCAGGTTTTTCTCCCACGGATGATCTGTCATTTTTTGGTGGGTTGGACTTCTTTGGGGGTTTAAATGTCGGTTTCTCAAGGAGAAACTATGGGGTTGTGGGGCTTGTTTCATATTTGATCCCATCCTTGGGGTCTACTGGGTCGAGTGGCAGTGGTCCTGACATTAGGGATTATGTAGAGGGGGGATGCTGGGGGTCGTCCCCAAAGACATCTCTTGGGCTCAGTAAAATTTTTTTTTTACTTCGTCTGATGTCTTTCTTTATGTGGAAAGTAATCCTGGAGGAGTGGTGAAGGATGTGGGTGATACTACAGGGAATGAGGTGAATGGTAAGAAGGGCACAGAGTTTGAACCATTTTTGGAAAACCTTTTTCACTACAACTCATTTACGGAACAATCTACAAAGGGCCTGAAGGGTGCCGGGGGTAGGAAATTTTCTTCACGGAAAGGACCACAATGTGCTCATGGAAAAAAAGGAACCCGATCGTTTGGTATTTGGGGATGATATAGATATGGATAGGGTGGTGGAATTCTTTGAACATGCAATGGTCGACAAAGTTAGGGGGAAAAATTTGGTATGGCCTTCTTAAAGGAATGAGTGAAAACTAATTGGATTAGAGACGTTTCAAAGATGCCACTCATTAGTTTGCTAGCAAGGGGTTGGCTTGCTTTTATTTTCTCTTCTAGGGAGGATGCGAACTGGGTTCTGTTGAAAGTTTGGAGTATGGAAGGAACACCTATTGTTCTCAGAAGATGGTCTCCTACATTTGATGCAAAGAAGGAGCGGGTGGATGAGGAGCCCATTTGGGTTCGTTTACAAGGTCTTCCTATGCAATTCTGGAACCTCACCAGGTTTGCAATGATTGGGAATAAGCTTGGCAGGTTCATTGAAGCGGATATGTCATTTGAAGAGACAGGTCTTATGTCAGTGGCTAGGATTCTAGTGCGAATAGACCTTCATTTGGGTCTTCTTCATGAATTGGTCATTGTTGCGTCAACTAGGTCTTTTGTTCATACCTTAGACTATGAAGGAATTCCTTTCAGATGTCATAGGTGTCATGTTTATGGTCACGGGGTTGCGGACTGCACTTTACCTTTCAAAGTTAAATCTTGCTACAAAAAGGGAGATGAGAAAATAGTTAAACAAACGTTTTCTCCTTTGGATGTTGGTTTGGAGGAAGGGGGTATTGTGGTGGTGATAGAGGTCATTCCTATAGAAAATGAAAGCTCAGGGATCCCCACTCTCCCGACAAAAAATCAATCAGATACTATTAAAGAGGATGTTCTTCATGCAGCGAAGGCTAGCCACCGGTTGAAGGAATTATCAGGTAAGTGTTATCTCGACGACACTTCGTCCTTCTTTTCTTCCATTTCTAATTCTCTGGCGGTGGATGTTATTGTGGGTGTTGATAATAAATCTTCACATAGGGTTATGATTGGGACCTCTCTATCGAGCATGGCTTCTATCCCCTTTATTTTTTCCTCGAGTGGGGTTTTTTATTCTCCTCCTTTAGTCTCACCGATGGCCACTTTGGTGGGAACGCAGGCTTCTGGTGATACTTTTTCGTGCTTGGTTCCTTCCCAGCTTTCCTCGGCAATCCTGGTGGATGCAGGGTTTTCGGTTCCCCTTATATTTGAGGTGTCCCTCGGTATTTTACCCCCCTCCATTTCTCCAATGGTTTCCTCTTGTTTTATTTCTACTCCTTCTGTTACCCTGTCGGTTTCCTTTAACGCATCCTCATATGACAACATGGTTCAACATAATCTTTGGAATAGGTCCATCATCAAAGAGGATCTCCTAGTGGGTGGGGAGGTTATTCAGGGGGGCACAGACTGGGTTCTTTTTCCCGTGCTTCTTTGTCTGGTAGAGATCACGACAGAAAATCTCACCTTTTCATGGAACAAGATCAAGTAGGATTGATCTGGCCTCAGGGAGACAATATTCAATCGAATGGGTGGTTAGAGCAAAGAAACCCCAAGGGGAGGTTATCTCATGAAAACTAAGTCTTTCAATTGTCGTGGGTTGGTGAACCCGTCAAACAAATCGTCCTTAAGGAGATTGGTGGAACTTGTTTCACCTAAGGTTATTTTAGTTCAAGAAACTATGGGTGTTAGTTAATTAGTGGTTTCGGTTCTGGAATCATTGCTGCCTAGTTGGGCTTTTGCAACGGTGGAAGCTAGGGGTCACTCTGGTGGTTTGGCTACTAGGTGGTTATTAAAGAAGTGTAAGTGTAAGAGTGTTTGGGGTTTTGAGTTGGGGATTGGATTACAATTTTTCTCAGCAGAGTTGGGTCGCTCTTTGACTATTGTTAATATCTATGGTCCTGTTGATGGGTGAAATTGACCGACAGTCAACTAGAAGAATGAGTCCGGTCTGGGGTTCTCTAAGTAACCCAAGCCGTTTGGTGTAACTCGTTCTGACGGGTTTAATGGCTCTGTTAGCCAATCTAAAATCCTAAAAGAAAACAAAAAGAAAGAAATTACTAACTAATGCTGAAAACTATGATTATATATATATATATATATATATATATATATATATATATATAACTGTTTTAAATGTGTTTAAGAAAAACAAGAAAACAAAATAAAAATCCCATTTATGAACAACATTTACAGGTTGTAAGTTTTATATGAACAACATTTATGAAACTCATGAAATCAATGTAAAAATAATTGCTTTTGAGAAGCAGATAAAGAAAGCGCATTCAAAATATATATTTTTGTCTCTATAAATCTAACAAATCATGAATTAACTAGGCTATGAAACACAGATGTACAGATAGTCAAAATCTGATCTAAACTTTCTGGTTTCACTAATGCATAAATGACAGAAATTAGAAACATAAAGAAGCTAACATGTTGTTAGTTTGTGAAATGTATTCGGGATTCTGTGTGAATAAAGAGCATCCAGCTACCATGCCTACGAGATAAATATGCAATATACTTATAATGCAAATGTTCTTAATAAATTCATAACCTGTACTGGTTATCGAAGTTTAATAACTAAATAGGGAATACAAATTAATCATGTGATCTTATAATCGCAGATGATTGCAGTCATATAAACCTGATTGTAACACAGTCATTTAATTGTTCATTTAAATATCAAAGAGAAATCCTAATATTCAAATCGAAGAAATGATCACAGTCTCAATATCTGGAACAACAAGTCATGAACGATATTGTAAAATAGATATCCTGAAACATAACATATCAAGAGTCTAAAGCTACATGAAATATTAATATATCAAGACTATACAAATCAAAACATTAATGAAACAACATCTTCAATGGACTAAAGCCGAAAGCTGCACGTTGTTCCATAAGTCTTGAAAACCATTCCTTCATAATTGGTTCTAGGCCAAGATGCCTTTCATTTACAAAATAGAGAGTATTTAAAGAGTTTTTTTTGAAATTTAAACTCCCTATATTCTAAGATAGGATCGGATATCATAATATCAAAACATTACAAATATAGAGGGCCTAGAGCTACTCATGATCAAATTATATCTTTAAAATTTATGAAAGTTTTTTACTATTTACAAAATAAACCAAAGGAGAAGCTAATCAACTAGATCGAACATGTTCCATCCCATAAGATCAGCATTAGATATACAATGTCCTGAAAAACGAAATGGGAACAAGTTAGATATTTTATTAACAAATAATTACTAAATTTTATATGAAAATGACTTGGCCACAAAATCTCACGATTCTGTAGCCAGTCTTATATTGGTAAAATAAATCCAAGTTGAACCGATTTGATTTAAAAATAAATAAAAATAACATGACTATAGTAAAAACTGTCTTACCATTCAAATAATAACTAAACATGGATCAAGATATCTCAGAATTTATTATGGCCTTCACACTGTCTGCATTCTTTATCACAATGTTGCCTGTCTTCTTAAGATGCTTGGGTTGTCTCTGTTAATTTTCCTTGAGGTCATGGTTTTCTTTTGTCAACGATTCATTATGAGATGTGAGTGCTTTTATTCTTGCTTGGAGAATGGGGATATCAATATAGTACTTCCCAATCCAATGCAAGAAGACCTCACAATGCACAATAGCGTCGATCTGTCGATGGAGCATATAGTTGGGTGCAAGAAAATCAACATTACCTGTTGCCGGCCCTTGACTGATTTTAATACCAGTAAACCCCTTGCTATCCTCGAGACACGGTGGGAGATTGTTAACATAGTCGTATGGCTGATTAGGGTCTGACTTATGACAATCTGGATCTTCTTCTGCGAGAAAATCCTCAATTTTGGGATCTGAATCCTCATTGATCTCGATTGTATTGATCGAGCTCAAATGAGGCTTAAATTGATTACGCAGACTTCTCGAAATTAGCTGACCAACCCTTTTATTTCGGGACCCTAACACTGCTTTCTTCTGTTTTGATTGTTTGCGAGGGTCTTTACTGTCAAATTTTACAATGGCTTAAGGCCGACAACTAATTCATGTTGAGTGGTTTCATTTGAATCAGATCCAACATTCTGTTTCCCAGGTAAAAATTGATTGGGTATTGCCTCGTGATGAGGGTTTTTCTTCAAAGGATTTGGCTTGTCACTTGAGAAATAAAAATGTTTCTCCAATAAAGGCTTATTCAACATAGGTGTTTCTATAGGAAAGTCTGTAACAAAATCGTTTCGAGCTAAGAACCCGTCCCAATCATCACCCAGGGTTTTCAAACGATGAACCAATAGTATTTTAATTAAACCATGGTGAAAGAGGCTAGAGTCGAGGTTCTGCTTCTTGTATCTTTTCAACATTTTTTACAGACTACTTAGAAAATAAAACGTCACATTCAAATGGAAGCCTATAAAGTGCATAAAAAATCACACATGGTAAATAAAAACCAGGCCATAACAACCCTCATAGGTAATAAATTGTTTAAGAACTGATAACAGACCATGCCACCTAACCTTAAGCAAGGAAATAGGAATACCTTTCTCACATCAATCAATCTTTCTGGAGGTCATGAAAAGACTCTAGGGCACTTCGTCAATCTTCGAGTTCTTAAACCACTTCTGACTGGAGGGAGGAAGCCCCATTGCTTCACTCAAAAAATCTTCAGTCACCTCCAATTGAATATCACCAACCTTCGCTCTGTATCCATCAAATGTTTGGGAAAATTCTTTGGCCACGCGAAGGTTATACCCTTTGAACCTCTTAATGAAAATATCCCAACCCTGGCCTTTCAAATCCTCGACTACATCATCATGAGACAACAATTCTTGAGAGCCATTAGGCTCTATTTGGACAACAGGATCCATTGAGAGTATGACTAGACTGTGACAGGGGCGACCTAAGCTAGCTGTGGGTTTAGATGTCAGAAGTAACATGGACAAGTTTGAGTGGATACCATGGAAACAAAACAAGCAGAACACTTGCGCGATCATAGCATACACATGAAGGTCTCAGTTATGGAGTTTGAACACTCTTGGTAATGAAATCTCCGAGTACATAACACTACACAAACCCTTAACTTATAATGAGAAGCCTGTCGATTCATTCTTCCAACCAAAATGAAGTACAAGATATAGTCGATTTGCAAAGGGTTGGAATGGATATGTTTTTACAATCCAAATGTAAATCGATATTTGGCATTATAGTTGATTTACAAAGGATTCAAATAAATAAGATTACAATCCAAATGAAAATTAACATGGGTAATATATCGATATTCGATAAACTGAAAAGGGAAATCATTCAAGTAAGAAATATGAATTAGATGTAAGCACAATGAACCTTTAAAAACCACGCTGTGAATATTGATATAATACGAAATTAAGTTTCCATGCTTGATTCATGCTTTCAATCATGAATCAAACATGAAAACACAAGATAAAAATAAAATAAGAATAATCAAACATCGTTTATAATCCAATAATCACCCCCAAATAGTAATATTTGCAGGATGAGGTGAAGGCAGCTACATGAAGTGTCGTTTGTCATTCAAACTAGTAAGAACATGTAGGGATACCAACAATGGCGACTTGCTGGGAGAAGCAGTTATCTCTGCATCACCAACGAGTTTGTATTAGGACTGATTAGAATGATTAAAGATTAAAGAAAAGTTGAAAGGAAGTCAAGCATCCCAATAAAATCCCAAAAACATCACACAGTCCAGCTGCAGATGTCTCTCTGTTCAAATGAAATCCGGTGACAAGTTTTAATTAAGAGAGCAATGATATTCAAGCCAATGAATCTAATACTGTTGATAGGGCCGCTGCTGCCAACAGACATCCATAGCCTTGGCAGGGATGTCAATTAACCCACTTTGACACCTCTACCCTGTCCAAGAATTGTCAATTCAAAATGAAGGGCACTTACGATTAATATCAAAATTTATACCTGATAATTTTCTTGAACCCGACATTGCTTCACTGCCAACAGGCCTGTTCAGTACCCCGATGAAGTTGTCTTGGCATCATGCATGCATTTACCCGCTGCCAGCATACCTATTCAGTATCTCGGCGGGTTTACAGACACTTCCCACAACTCTCTAGAGACAGTTTGATATAAATTTAATGATCTTCAGAAGAGAGGGGTGATGCTGAAAATTTCAATTTTCAGAACACTTGATATTTTTCGTCCTTAATTTTTCGCTTGATAACCTCCATTATGATCTGAAATTAGTTTTCTGATATGAATAAATTTTCAAGGAAAGGAAGGTATACTTGAGTTGTTTTTTTTAAAACGGGGACATCGTAAAGAGTTTTAATGATGATCGTGTATGCTCATGATGTTAAAGTGACACCAGGAAACCTATTTCGAACATAACGTTTCTTTAGCTAGTCTGCGTTTCAACAATTTACAACATTGATGCTCTGAAAAGACCTTGACTATTGCTTCATAATGAGGCATTCTGGTTTCCCTTCACGAACTAAAAGGTGACACAGACATAAGTTTATTCAGAAAGTAGTGAAAGCAAGCAAAATGAAAAGAACCCAAATCCAAAAAACAAAAAGAAAAATTAAAAAAGAAAATATGTATAGAGGTAAATTTGGAATCATTAGGAAAAATGCCTTTTTAGAGCTTGGCCATTCACCAGGAAGGTGTTTGGATGTCCCTCCAAATTGTGTAGATGGAAAGAGCTGGGACCTATTTTTTCAGCGATTACAAAAGGTCCCAACCACAGGTTTTGGAACTTGGAGTGTTCCCCTTTTCCTTCATGAGGTTTATCCCATTTGAGAACCATGTCTCCTACCTCGAAGTTTCTATCCGAAGAAGAGTTTGAATCAAACCAACCTTTCACAAACTGTTGATGCTGATCCAGCTTCTTCTTTGCTTGTGCTCTTACTTCCTCTAGTTTCAACAAGGCATTAATTCGATTTTCAAGAGGAGGGCATTCCTCTTCTTGAACTTTCTACGATAATTGTAGAGAGGGAAGCAGAACATGTGGAGGGAGAATCGCTTCTCTTCCGTAGAAAATAAAGAAAGGGGAATTTTCAACAGAATCTTTGGGTGTTACTTTGTTAGGCCATAGTGCATTAAACAAAGTGTTGTGCGAGTTCTTGTGGTTTTCAGAGACTGTCCTCTTAATGATCTTGATCAAATTTTTGTTTGTTGATTCTGCTAGGTCATTTCCTTGGGGGTAGTAGCTGACAAAATATTTCAATTTAATCCATTTTTCTAAGGTGAGTACATTCATATCGAGGGATGAGAAATAAGATGTGTTATCAAAGACTAAACATTCGGGAATGTCGAATCTAGTAATGATATTCGAGTTAAGGAAAGATACTACCTGATTAGTGTTTACCACTTTCAAAGGTGCAGCTTCGGACCATATGGTAAAATAATCCATTGTTGTAATGATATATTTATGTTTCTCTAAAGAAGCAAGGTTAATTGGCCCTATGATGTCGAAACCCCACTGCTGAAAAGGTGAATCCACTGAAACAGGATGCAAAGGGAATGCTACTTTTTTCACTCATCCCACAGCCTTTTGGAAGATTATGCATTTACGACATAATGCATGGGCATTTTTAAATAATGTGGGCCAGTAGTACCCAGCTATTGACACGTTGTGAGCAGTGGTGTCTCCACTGAAGTGTCCACCAGCCTCACCTGCATGAAGTTCAGATATAACTTTTCTTGCTTCATCTTTTTCCAAACAACGCATAGAAAACCATCAAAATTGTTTCGAAACAATACATCATTTATTAGATGGAAAGATGTAGATTTTAACCTGAGGGCTCTTCTGTTTTTAGGATCGAGATGATAAGGAGAAAATCTGTGTGTTAAATAAAATCTAATATCATCATACCAAGAATAAACAACAACCTGTGTACAACTGACCTGTGTATCGTTGTGTTGATTTATAGTTGAGATGTTAATTTGACTTTCCTGTTCTTCAACAAAATCAACCACTAGTTTACATAGGCACTGACCTCTAACAGTTTGTGTAGGAGTTATTTAGAGGTTGTATTCTTGTAGAGATGTCATCCAATTTGCCTGTTTTTCTCCTAGTTCCTTTTGTATTAATAAGTTTCTTATGGCAGGATAAGGGATGATGACTTTAGTTCTGGATTTCAACAAATATGACTGGAAGCGTTTCACTTCTTTGAAAACAGCATATGCCTGTTGATCTACAGCTGGGTAATTCAGTTCAACCCCTTTAAAAGCTGAGCTCATGAAGGCAATAGGGATTTGATTGCTTTCATCATTTTTCTGTGTTAACACAGCAACATAAGATCGGTCAAAGGCGAAAGTGTAAAGAGTGAAATCTTGCGAGAAATCAGGACTCATCAAAGAAGGGGTTTCCACTATGGATTTTTTGATGGAATCAAAGGATTGACTTTCCTGTGGTCTCCAATGATACTGAGCATCCTTTTTAATTAAGTTTTGTAACGGTCTTACCATTTCTGAAAAACATAGGACAA
>JASDQU010425104.1:0-10023 GCA_032191745.1 Picea mariana
ACACCAACGCAATTTAGCCCTCGAAATGAGTTATAAACCAATAGAAAATAGGGCTAAAACAATGAATAAACCTAGGGTTTGCACCACTTGTAAAATATGAAATTTAACATGCATATAACAGCCAATGAAAGCAAGACGTCTAGCCCTAATTATGTAATAATATAAATCAGCAAGGCAAATTTATGCAATAAAATGATTTTAGGTCAAAACATGCAAGAAAACCCTAGGATTTTAGGTGAATAATATGCAAGAAAACCCTAAATTTTGAGGTCTAAAATATGCATGAAAAGCCTATATGTATAGGGTTTTTTATGGTTGGAAATTGAATTGTAAGTTAAACGGATGCTAGATTTACCCTAAAACAAAGATAAAATTTTAATTTTAGAATTTATGATTGATTAGATGAGAGAAAACTAGTGCCTATTATTTTTGGGGGGCATATCGGGTCAATTAAGGACTCCCTTGAGAACATGTAAGAAGATATAGGGTGGTATCTAGGGTAGTCCACTACAAACCCTAGAACATCCACCTACTACCTTATAAGCTTCAAGATAATTCAAGGGAAGCTACTCCACTAGAAATCTTCCAAGGGTTTAGATGAATGGATTTGTCCCAGAACAATATGAAGAGAATGCACCGCCACCACTAGAGAAGTACAATTACACTTAATAATCATTCATAAGAAAATACAACAAGATCTAGAGATACCACTTATTCAAGAAATTGTTTTCATCCATAAACCCTAGGCATGAAAATCCAGAGAAGTTGCAAAATCATCCACAAAACATCTCCTCAAGTAGGCGCTCTATCTATCCATCCATAGCTAAGAAGAAATGAGTGAAAGTAGATAACTAATTTTTCTCCACAAGTATCAATGATACAAAATGAGAAGTGCTTCTCTTATTTATATGAGAGATCTAGCACTTTCTCATTAAAATAACATTATTTTTCTAGTAAAGCCCTAAGAAAATAAATATTCCTTTGTCTTTTTATAAACCCTAGAGATAAGGCCATAATACATAATTAATCCATGATACATGAGTGGATAGGTCAACAAGATCCCCAACGATGCTCCTAGAGTCAAGTAAAAGTGTTATAATTCCAAATCATACCTCATAAATGCATGATAGAGGCCACACTTCTGACATAAATGATCTCCAAGAGTGGAGAACTCACTCCAAAGTGGTGTGTAGGGGCTCAAAAAGTGAAACATTCCCTCCAAGAGGTGCAATGTTTTATCCTCAAGTGACATATCATTCCAAAAAGGTATGACGTCTCATCAATAGGCCCCAAATCATCATGGAAATGTGGAATCTCCCCTCCAAATGTGCCACGCCATCTCTAAGAATGTGCTAAGGTGTCTCAACAAGGGTGTGGTGTCCTCATAAGGCTCAACATCCTCCAAATTAAGCAGAACATCATCTCTAAAATGATGGGATGGCCTCCATCAAACATGCAAGTAGCCTGTCAAACGTCCTCCAAAGGACCAAGGCTCAATCCAAGTGAACAGCCATGGGAAGTACATCATCCAAGGAGGGGGTCATGTAGTTAAATGTATCCATCAATACGGAGGCATGCACAAGTCCAATACAATATAAGAAGTGAGTCATGTCAAATGTAAATTCCATTAAGTAGATCACATTGAGCATCATCTTCAAGCGTCACACTAGCTATCCATACAAATTGTTGAGTTTAGGTATGGGAGGATCATCATTAGCCCCTATTACATGTGTCAGTACCCAAGAACAGGAATATTTCCCAAGAGACCCATCAAGGAGTATGTGTAATGATGTATGGTATGGTTTGTGGTTTACTTCATGGGTGGTTTCACATAGTCATGTGAGGTTATGTAAGATATTCATCCACATGAACACCTTTTTATGAGGAAGTGCCTATGTAATGACTTGCCCTTTCCTTGGCAGTCTGTCTTTCCAAACCCCTTATTTAACTTTTTCATTATTCATTCAACCTCTTTTGGCTTTTGATTTTCATTGGCTGAAGTTCGTTTTTAGGTTTGCATTCATTACATGGGACTTGGGGTGATGGCCTCTTATCAAGGGGGCAAAGCTCATGCTTTATATTTCTTGATTATTGACTTTGCTTTTATTTCTTCTTTGTTTTTTCTTTGCATTTTGAGTTTATCACTTTCTCTTTCTATATATATCGAGTTGCATCAACCTCGAGCATTCTAGCTCCTTCTTCTCGTGAGATTATGAAGCACACAAACCTATATGGATGACATATGACAACCAACCAAAATAAGGGATAATGAAAGTTAGGAAAGATGGAAAAGGTTATGTATGAGCTAGGATATGGACATGTCACCCCCTTCAAAGCCACCCAGTAGTACAACCCTACTCAAGAGTGAAAACACTTATCTAGCAAATGGGGATGACCACCAAGGTGAAACAAGCAATGTTAGGATATTTAGACACTTAGGAGTTACATAAGATATACTTCATATAATGTGTCATTAGGTAAAAGTGTGTTTCTTAGTGTGTTTCTATAGTATGCATTAGTATGCATTTGTAGTTAGCAAATCTGACGATCACGATATGTTCCCGACATAAAGTGATCTGACGATTCATATTCTCCTCAATCTTAATAGCCATTGATATGTGGCTTAACATGCGATTGGTCCATGATCTCTATTTAAAGAGCATGGAGGGTCATTTTTCGATGATCGATTGTGAGAAACTTTCTTGTAAAATCTCTTTGTAATCCTTTTATTTTGCATTAATAAACTGCTCTAACTGGTCGTGTTGGTTGGGGCCGTGGATGTTTCCCCGTAGAGGTTTTACCACATAAAAACATTGATGTGTTGATCTTTGATCTGGTTGTGTGAGTGGTTACTGAAGGTGTTCATCCTCGATTGGAATACATTTTTTGTCGAACATGGTATCAGATCCTATTTGAAGACTCGCTCCTGTTGTAGATCGAGATCGTGAAGCTGAGTTGTTTCATATTTATTTTCCGCCATTTCCATAAATTTATGGTCTAGGAGGACTATTCCATTGCGTCTGGAGCGCTCGTTTCAGTCAGGAACACTTTTCGTTTCACTTGAAAAGGTTTATGTTTGCCCAAGATACAACCATTTCAGTTAGATCTGGAGGTATAAAGCCTGAATATGCCATTTTTAAATTTTTGCAGAGTATTATTTTGGTTTTATATTATTTGTTTACGGGTCGCTTCAATTTTAGATCTGTGTATTCTCTTTGCCCCGCGCTCTGTGCGATCTTGGCAAATCAGAAACAGATAGGAAAAGGTGCATTTTCCGAGTAAACTAACTGAGATCTAACCCTTGTTGTCATCGAGAAGCGAAAAAAAATTCTTGCGTGAAAAAAGGTTTTTTTTTGCACGCTCTCCAAAACTGTCTTCAACAACAACAACAATCATCTTGCTAAACAATACAATATGTTTTGCTAGACCATTTGGTTAAAAGTTTATTTATTAAATAAGAGGTCTTGAGTTCAAGTCTCTATTTTTGTTACTTTTTTTGAAAAATTTCATGCTCCATTGTAAAGTGTATTTCACTTCAAATATAAAAGTGAATCACTATAAGTAGTTTTAATATTTTAGAGTTATTTATTTTGCATACAACTTTTCTTTTATAAAGTAACTTCATTGATAAAGTGATCCCTATTTATTTTTATAAGTTCATTGATAAAGTGATCCCTATTTATTTTTATAAAAGTGGGTCACTTCATAAAGCAACTTACACCATCACGTGTTCCTTTGGTTACCGTTTATGTCTTTTTTTTAAAGGGCATTCACAACTTACACCATCACGTGTTTCTTTGGTTACCGTTTATGTCTTTTTTTTAAAGGGCATTCACAACCGAAGTCCGTTTTCAGTGCCGTTTTTTTTTTTAAACCACCTAATTTTTCTAGATCTTTCCATCCAAATCATCAGTTTTAGTTTTTAAATACATATTTAATATGGCTTCTTGATCTAAAAACTTGGTGAGAATCTTCTTACATTCAAATCTTCAAAAATAAGATCTTTTACTGACGTGATTACATGTGAATAAGGGCAATAGGATTAATTAAAAATGCCTCATTAATAAATACATTAACATGAAAGCATCAAATTGTCAAAATTATTGTGAATGTTTTTGCAAATAAAACTCTACTTAGCCAAGTGAGAATGCATCAAAATCACACATACACCATTGACAACAATATGATAACGGACTTCACCAGACCCCCTGGCTACGTCTCCGGATTCATGAATCCCATGAACCTGCTTTATTGATTCTGCTTGAAAAGGGCTAACAAGCCTACAACTTGTTTCTCCTTTACAAAGACATCCTTTGAATCATTAAGCTCTCAATAAGCTTTCCACAAGCTCTTTCCTTTCTTCCCCCTCTTCTTGACCCCCAAGAAGGTTTTATATAACATCTCCATCTCAACCACATCAAATTTTCATGGAGATAGTATCTCTCAAGATCCCCTAAATTAGGATCTTGGCATATCTTAAGGGATTGGTTTGAGAATATATCTCAACCATCCATGAAGATCTCAACTCTCCTTAGGACTCTCTTTGAGACTAGGGATTGAAAGCCAACATGGCTTTGCACCAAATAATCCCTTTTAAATAATGAAAAATACATAATTATGACAACCCTATCTCATGTATTAAGCATTTTACAAATGTCATTTTGCCCCTAAATATCAACAATACATATCTCTAGCATGTGAAGTCCAATTGACTTCATTCGAAATGCATCGTAAAGCTCAGTGTGAGCTCTTTGTTGACTGGACAATGTTGGCAATATTTGAAGCCGACTGAAAATGTGTCGACTGTGAAGATCCTCCTGGATCACACCTCCCCACAGAGAAAAACTTTTGGACCTCCAAAATTATACCTGCATAAGTTTCTTACTTGATACCTGCATAAGTTTCTTATTTGCCAAGAGTTTATAAACATACTCATTGGTCAAGTTTACAAGAAAAGCCAAAATGGCTTTAGGCAAATCGCCTCATTCAACTGATTACAATAAAGCCAAGTTTTTGTCAAACAAAATGAACAAAATTTTTAATGCTGCATCAAACTAGATTGCGCGAAGAATTTTTTCAAAGATATTCCTTGGCATACTTCTCCCTGGTATGGGTAATGACCAAGATTTTTGTTCATCTCCTTTCAAAGGAAGAAAATATTCTTCAAACTGCGCTTCTAGATTTGAATCCTCTCAATAAAAATGCCTCTCACTCTCATTAGATTATTAAGAGTGGCTAATCAAATTCCCAGCAAAAACAACGCTAATCGTGGATTTCAATCAATCCACGTATATCCCTCAGATCCACGGGCTATGCTTACGCCTCTTCTGGTCGCACACTCAACATTTTCTCGCTGATATACTATAATCAAGAAAACATCACTTCTCTGGCAACTGTCAAGTACATCATCAGGAAGAGGCGGTGCAACATCTGCAACCAATACTTTGTAGTCTGTGGAATTAAGATTCACTGACAAAGTGGCCAATTTAACATGCCCATTGAGCACAGGAAGTCGAATCAGGTCCTTGCTGATAAGATTAAAAAAATAATAATAATAAATAAAGTTTTGCAAACTGGACATCCTCCTTATGCAGACATAGAATACCCCCTAATGTTGCAAAGCAAACTGTTCTCTGGAAAGGTTTTGCTTCAATTATGTGCCACATATTTAATGCCAGATCCAAGAACCATCTCCCATCCCCATCCTTGTTCTGCAGCATCGACCATGGCATAGCAGACTCGTGATAACATACCAGTGAAGAATTGACCAAACGTCATCACTTCGCTAAGCCATAAATTTAACTGCAAACTGTCTTTAGTCATTTTGCAGCTTGCACAAATCCAGTTATCACCTACAACTCATCCAATTGTTGTGAAATGAAGTGTCTTTTAACAGCACCAACTAATTGATCCTTCGAGGGATTGGGACCAACTTCCATGAGATTGAAATGCCTCCAATATCTCCATGAAATTTGCAACCGCATGATCATTTAAGTGTATGGACAAACCTCCAAATTGTATGTGGCACATCAAATACTGTGCATGGTTATTGCAAATCCCCCTCCACCGTACACCCTATTAAACAAATGTTCCACGTTCTGTTCGCTAAATTCATAAATGGAGCCGATGTAGTAGAATTGATTATGATCATATTTGTTAAGAACCCACAGCTGATTCTCCAGAACAAACATCTTATCGTCATCACCCATCATGAACCATTTCACATTTGGGAGCCCCAACCTGAAAGACTCCAACACGATCCGGGCGAGCCGAATTACAGAACAGGGAGCGTTGGGATACGTGAATTTAAAGTGTGAAGTGTCCTTAGATACCCTAAACGGCAGATCACTCAAAGTATTGGTTGCACGGTCGAGCGAAATGAATCCTCTGGTTATTCTCGGCTTCCACCAGACATCGATGTATTATTTTCTCTTCTTCCAAATCTCGACCGACGAGGCGATGCCGAAGAGAATATCCTCTAGCCCGGTGACACTCCTCTGCATAAGCACTTCTCACAGGTTGTAGATACACCAGAGAATGTTGAAATCATCTTCATCATCATATGTGCGATTCAAGAAAATGCCCACCAAAAGGTGTGGTTTGTTATGGAGCACGTTGATCGCTCATGGTTGCAATCACACAGGCAATAAGAACTCATCGACCTAATTGAAATCCAACAACCTTTTTAATTTTATGCATAGTGAACGATTGAGCCATGGCAGCATCTGTGTTTGCTGATACATTTTCTCTGCGACAAATCATGTTAAATAACATAAAAAAATTAATTAATTTTGCAGAAATGATAACCACTTCTTACCCAACCAATCGAAGGTGCCTTCCTTATGTGACTACGTTTCTTCAGAGACTGGTGCAAGACTGGTGCAAGAACATTGATCACATGATCCATCACCTATTTAACAGCCTCCTTTCGCATGGGTTTTTGCACAACCTTTTTATCTTTCTTGAGACGAAATTGCAGTTGAAGTTTCCAGCATTTCTCAATCTAGTGCCCACTCATATTACAATGAATGCAGAAATTTCGTGACTTCGTGTCCTTTTTGTCTTTCTCCATCTTATGACGAGGATGATGGTCTTCATATCTCATCTCCTTGCTATTTGACAAGAATTTATTGTGAAGAGATTTCCTCTTCCAACATTTTGCAAGACAGTGATTATGCAAGCCACATAATGTACATGGGTCAACTTTCCACATATTATTTGTTTTATGATTACAATGCAAAGATACATTAGAATAATCATGTTTTTTATACCTTTGAGGATTTTTTCGAGGAGATTTCGAATTTCTCTGGGCTCCCTTGCTGGATGTATCACTTCAAGAAAGTGATGTGCCATCTTTTCGCTTAAATGGATTGAATTCTTTGCTTGAAAAATCAACTACTTTTGTTGCCTTTGAGCATTATCCTTCAACATATCCCAATCCTACGAATCTAAGCCTTTCTACCACCTCTAGTGTTTGAGTGATGCCTTGACCATTAATACCAAAACCTCCTCCTTTGTATCCCATCTTAGTTAGGAGCTTTTTACCAATTCCTAATGTATGCTTCTCAAAAGATCCAAAAGAAGCATTATCATCATCAAGGGATGAACATGAAATTGAAGAATTATCGACACTATTTACCTCAGTTATCGATTATGGATTGGGTGTGGAAGATGGCTTCACCAAGCCTTCATCATTCTACAACTTTGTCAATAAATCCTCCTTGACTTGTAACTGGAGTTGCAATATATGCTTCTCCTCTTCTGCAACTTGTAGAAGCCTTCTGAGCTCTGCATTCTCTGCTTGAATGCACTGGTTGATTTCTTCCAACTCTTTGAGCCACACTTGCTTCGTTCCTTTTCCCATGGTGATATTCACAATCTGCAAAACTGGTTAGACCTGCTCTCTTACCACTTGATCTGAAAACTTGGTGAGAATCTTCTTACATCCAAATCTTCAAAAATAAGATCTTTTACTGACGTGATTGCATGTGAATAAGGGCAATAGGATTAATTAAAAATGCCTCATTAATGAATACATTAACATGAAAGCATCAAATTGTCAAAATTATTGTGCTTGTTTTTGCAAATAAAACTCTACTTAACCAAGTGAGAATGCATCAAAATCACACATACAACATTTAAAACAATATGATAACGGAGTTCACTAGACCCCCTGGCTACATCTCCGGATTCATGAATCCCATGAACCTGCTTTATTGATTCTACTTGAAAAGGGATAACAAGCCTACAACCTGTTTCTCCTTTACAAAGACATCCTTTGAATCAATAAGCTCTCAATAAGCTTTCCACGAGCTCTTTCCTTTCTTCCCCCTCTTCTTGACCCCCAAGAAGGGTTTATATAACATCTCCATCTCAACCACATCAAGATTTTCATGGAGATAATATCTCTCAAGATCCCCTAAATTAGAATCTTGGCATATCTCAAGGGATTGGTTTGAGAATATATCTCAACCATCCATGAAGATCTCAACTCTCCTTAAGACTAGGGATTGAAAGCCAGCATGGCTTTGCACCAAATAATCCCTTTTAAATAATGAAAAATACATAATTATGGCAACCCTATCTCATGTATTAAGAATTTTACAAATGTCATTTTTTCCCTAAATATCAACAAGACATATCTTTAGGATGTGAAGTCCAATTGACTTCATTAGAAATGCATCGGAAAGATCAATGTGAGCTCTTTGTTGACTGGACAATGTTGGCAGTATTTGAATCCGACTGAAAATGTGTCGACTGTGAATATCCTCCTGGATCACTTCTTCAAGTAATCTTTTGCTTACCAGCATCAACTACTTCCAATGGAAATCCCATATGGAGGATTTATTAAGAAGTAAAGGCTTGTACCGGATTACCTTGGGAAAGGAAACAACACCCATTGATGTTGATAAGAAAGTCAAATGGGATAATAGGAATGATGAAGAACGTGGATTAATTGGAATGTCCATCTCTCCTGATTTAAGGTTCCACCTTCAATCAATTGATAAACCCAAAGAATCTTTGGAAAAGATTGAATCTGTGTTTGGTAAACACAATATTATTCTAGCACAGCAGTTAGAAAATCAAGTACTGACTTTAAGTCCAAGTGATTTTTCTTGCATTGAAGACTATCTATCTAAGTTTAAAATACTAAGAACTTTATGTGAAGAATGTAAGATAAAGATAGACAAAGATTGTTGCATCTATCTTATTCTTTCTAAGCTAGGTAGTGCATATTATGTGTTTGTATCTACCTTTTATGCCATGCGAGAGGATCTAAGGACAACTTATGTCAAACCCACTCTTGAGAACTTTTGTGATGCTTTGATTAGAGAGCAAGATAAGCTTATACAACTTGGAGTGATCAATGATGCAGGTACCTCCAACAAAGCCTAAGTTGTCCATCAGAAAGATAAACCCAAGAATCCCAAGAAGCAATATCATCGCTACAACAACAAGCAATATAAGGGTCCCAAACCCACTCAAACAGCTTCAGCTCCTAATGGTGACAAAGGAGAAAAATATAAAAATAAGAAGACTGACAGACATTGCAACTTTTGTGATAAAGATGGTCATGATGAGTCCAAATGTTTCAATAAGATGGCANTCTTCTTCTCATGGACATGCACTTTCTGCTTTTGGTTTATCCTTCAATACAACTTCTACTTCTACCTCTAATGAGTGGCTTATTGATTCTGGAGCATCTTAACATACGGCTAAGGATAGAGACATATTTTCTGCTCTAAATGAATATAACACCAAAAAAATATTTTTGGGTGATGATAGATCTCTTAGTGTTGAAGGATATGGAACAGTTCAAGTAGAAAACGGTCATTTCAATGATGTATTATGTGTTCCAAGTCTTTCTTGTAACCTTCTATCAGTATATCAAATCACTCATTCAGGTGAAGGTAAAACCGTAGAGTTTTCACCTCACCAAGTTGTAATCAAGGATCTAAAAGATCCTAAGCCTGTTCTTACAACTGGAATTGTTGATGATATTACTAGGTTGTACAAGTTTGA
>JASDQU010425105.1:0-10109 GCA_032191745.1 Picea mariana
TACTTGAAACAATTTTGAGAATAGTAAAATAACAAAGTAATACTGCTGAAAAAATATGAGGCTTTAATCACAAAAGAATCTCATATTGTAACAGGAAGTAAAGAGAAAAATGAGATTTCTAATGAAGTGTTAAATATTATCATTCAAATGACCTACAGGTCTTGAAACTGCTAATAGAAATACCATAGGAAAAGCTGTAAATAATTTGATAACCGAACCAATTCAAACTACAATAGATGTATGAAATAAACATATAGTTGATCATTCATTAGAAAGACATTGAAAGAAAAACATAGAAATATATTGTAAATAGGGTAAAAGAACACATAGCTTCAATTTGACAGAATTTAGAATCTCGTCTACATTATTTATATCACAATGGATCGAAAACTTTTAATACAATCGACTCTCCTAGAAACCAAAAAGCCCCTTCTTAGTCTTGTGAAATTCTATTTATACATGATCACCAAACCTTTTTCCCATTGGTGATTAACCAACTTCCTAAGACTAACGGTTACATGAATGTGCAATGTTGAACCATTTACATTTCTATTTTAACTACTTTGTTATTTCAATAATGAAAATATACAAAACAATATTTCATGTCTGCGTTGACGAAATTCCTTCTTCTGTCTTAAGACAGCGAATACATTTTCCCAAAAACTTCACCAAAACTCTGGGAGCTTCTGGTATATCTTTTTCCTCAAATATGAAGAACTTTCTCTGCAATTCGGGCAGATGATCTTCAATTATCTTCCTCGTGAACTTAATAGTTTGCAACTTTAAGTTCGGCATCACTATCCATTTGTTGATTTCGGTGACATTGATTACCTTTATTTTTGGGATCTCTACCTACATTTCCTCCAAATCTTCCTTGAATCTTAGTTGGTGCTTGACAATGTTAATTTCTCCTAACAACCCCGAACAATTGTTTTTCCAATGTTCAACGAAGATTTTTCTAAAAGACAAAAAATTCATTAACAATCATCATTGACCTCTCTATTTATTCTTTTTTTTTCCTGCAAGGTATGCCTCCCACACCTTGAGTATTATATCTCCTTTAACCTTCTCTGAAACAGATAGTTTTTGAATCTTTCCGACCTCCTCCTTTGATGAAAAGGCCACTACTTTTTGGAAATTCATCCTGGCTACTTTCACTTCTCTTTCTTTCAGGAGAATGTTCTCCAAAGCTTTACTTGTTTCCTGAAAGTAATTATGAATAAATTCCATATTTAAAAACACTCCCTGTTGTTCCTCTTCTATCTTTATATGTATTCCCAATACCTGGGCTTGGAAATTTTCAAGCTCTACCACTTGATTTGA
The DNA here is from genome assembly GCA_032191745.1 of Picea mariana. Taxonomy (NCBI): domain Eukaryota; kingdom Viridiplantae; phylum Streptophyta; class Pinopsida; order Pinales; family Pinaceae; genus Picea; species Picea mariana. The sequence goes on from JASDQU010425105.1 coordinate 1,324, forward strand.
AATGGAATTAATCTTATCTTGTAATTGTTTATTGGTTTCCTCTTGCTTTAGAACCTGTGCCTGAGTGACCTGTATTTTCTGATTTGCTTCCTCTAATATTTCTTTTAGTTTTTAAATCTCTTGAATGTCATTCAATCTAGCTCATTCTAGACCCTTTTTTATCCCCCAACTGATATTATTTTCAGTCTCCTTTAATTTATCTTGTAACTGAGCTATCATCTATTCTTTCTGCTCCAACGTAGTTGTCAAACTACCCACATAGTATAAATTCATCGATGCTAAGGCTCCCGTTCTGCCTGCTATCTCTGTAGAGAATTCTCGCTCTTTAAGTTTTTGTCCATCTATAATGATTTTGTTCTTTTTAATCATCATATCTCCTCTTGGATGCATTTCCTATTTTAGGATAGCCTTTCTCTTTTTACTGAAAAAATAATTGGAAGGAGGAATCTCATCTCTAGAAATAGGCTCAAGATCACTTACGTATAGAGCTCCCTCTTGGGGGTTTCCATAAGTAGACTACAATGGATTCAAAGAGGTAATGGGACTTCCAAGCTCCATCGATGTTGTTCCTCCTACTTTTTGGGGAATATTCACAGGGATTTCTGAGGGTATTTCCAACTCTTTTCCTTTCCCTGCCTCTGATTTTTCTGTGTGAGGAACTCTTGTTTCTTGTGGAGGCAATTCGATTTCCTTCATTTTTCCGCTTGTATTTTCTTTATCCTGTATGTCTGTTTCAAAACCTGGAGGAGGCCCTTCCTTCTCTGGAGGAGGGGTTGTGGACTCACCTTGCAATATATTTGGAAAACAACTTCACCTATGACTTTGGAAAGACATGAAACTAGTCTGTAAATCGGGTGATAAGGCCTGTACCCTATTCAGTACCTGCTCGTAAGTTTTAACCTCCTTGAATATATCATCATAAAAATATTTTTCATGTTCATAAGATTTCAAATTACAGTGCATCAAATATCTGCTTACTAATTGATAAGGGTCATGCGTTTTGTGCTCAATATCTACCAGTTTTATCTCCTCTAATGCCTCATCTTCCACTTTAGAATGGCCAAGGTTTAGTAATGAAAATTTCTCGACATACTGTTGGCAGCCAATTCAATTTTTCCAATTGCCCTAAAAAGCTGCCTACACCTAATTGTCTTCTAAACGACAAGTCATCGTCGCATTTTGCAACTAGGCATTTGTTTCATTTCTTGCGACAATTGCAATTTGATTTCGATTCAGTTTTCACAACTGAAAGTGTGAAAACCCCTCCATCGTTATTTGGACTGTCGTGATCTACTCATTGATATCCCGATTGGTACTTACCTTTGGATCGCTATTAAACGGCTAGAACAACTTTCAAACTATGCCCATTCACTTTGATTGCGCAACTTGATTTCTTTGGTAAAGTATTGAACATGTTAAGTTATGGGTTATATTTGATTTTATAAGGGTCATGGTTGATCTTGTTTTATATGATGTGATCCTCACTATCATAACTTCCTAACTTATCGATTTCATAAAGTCATTGGTTGCAATGTTTATTCACTTTGATTATGCTAAAAAACGCATGGGTCATATATCAGTTTGGTTTCACATGTGAGTGGCATTGTTTTACACTTGTCGCATTGGTAAAACTTTTTGGATTTCATGTTGGATTGAACTATACACTTGGCGCATGAATATAACATATGGTTTTGGTTCTACATTTGATTGATGGCACGTTGATATGGTTATACACCGATTTGGGTTGGCCGATTAATATGTTTTAAACGTTATGATTACTGATGGAACAACGTTGTACTCAGTCATTAATACATTGCATGGTGGTGATAATCCCACCACCTTCACATGCATTACATTGATTCATTCCCCTTTGAGTGCTTGCAGCTGTTAAGACCTATCGTTTTTTCTCCTGCGTTTTGTGTTGATCAAACCAAACCCTATCATGCATAGAAGCCATGGCTCCAGTCGTAAAGGCTGAGCCCAATGGGTGCCAAGCACTGCTGATGTTTGATGGTGCTTATAGCGACCTAGAAAAATTCGCGTGGCTCCCGTTCATAAGGAAGTTCAATGGTTATAACCCCAGTGTGGCTCGAAAATTTGCATTATCATTCGATGGTTGCCGAGCCAAAGTTGGAGATGTCCAACTTGAAATTAACGAACAGTTTCTTAGCTCGGCGACCAGTCTGCCTGTTACGGGACAGAAGTGGTCGAAAAGTTGCAAGGTGGATGATGTCCCGTGGACATTGTTGTTCCAATCTCGAATGGTGAAATCCTGCGACAAAGGATTGCCTGCAAAAATGTTAAAACCACACTGGCATGACCTCTTGATGATAATCAAGCAATTCATTACTTGCGAGGGCAGGTATGGGTTCGTTTTCCTATTTCATCTTCGTCTATTGATGGTTTTTATGGGTTTCGAACTTAGTATTCCCCACTAACTGCATAGAAGTTTGTTCAAGATGGCCAAAAGGTACAAGCGTAACCTGGCTGATACCAGCCTCTTCCATTTGGGGTTGATTAAAATGATTATGGTTTATGAGTTGGGGTTACTTCGTGATTGTTGGGATGATTTTCTTAGTCATAATGGCTTTGAAGAATCAAACCCTCCGCAGGTTGATAAACCTATGGTGGCCGAAACCCATCCTATTCCCCCTGTGCCTTACAGCGTTTTGCTACCCAAACCTCTACCCGACCCACCTACGAATTTGCCTATGGCTGTGACTAAACAGGTTGAAATTGCTAAACCTGCAACCAAAAATCCTAAAGCTAAAACTGGTGCTAACTCTAAAGGCAAGAAAAACGCTCGCTTAATCTCTCGCATGGCGAGAAATAAACCTAAACCCCCTGCCAACTCTGAGCCTATCATGGTCAGCGAAGACTCTGATTCAGAGATTGAATGTTTTCTCGCCGACGAGCATCCTTACTCGGAAGGCTTGTGTGACAAACCTCCTTATGACTTTGTCAAGAATTTACCACCTTGTCTACGGGATGATCCTAAGTTCCCTAGCATTTAACTACCTCGTGGAAACCTCGGTGAATCATCGAAACCCCCTTCTGCTCAACCTGTTGTTCCACCTTGCGATCAGTGTGGGTTATGGTTGGAGAGATATTACTTAGACGTGCCGATGTTGCAATCCAGAATCCATGATTTGGAAAACCAAGTGGCCAAGCTCACTAGTCATAACGCAAAGGTGCAACCTACTGACAAGAAGCAACGAACAACTGGTTCAATTCTATTCAAGAATGTCGAGTCATCCATGGCAACTGTCAATTCGAAATTGGCATAGCCTCAGCAATCTCGTTGGTTTAACTTTCACCCATTTATATGGCACATTCATAAACTCTGTGTACATTGTTGACCTGCTCTGTCATGCATTTGTTGTATATAAGTTTTGTTAATTAATTTTTGGATTGGTTTTGATTAGATTTAATTTGATTGATCATGATTGGAATTGATTTGAATACTCTGTTATTAAAGATTGTTGATATATTTTCTAAACACAGGTTATTTTCGTATCCCAATCTTGGAACACAATCGATATCTCTTTTCGATTTAGTTATATCCTGTGCGATATGATGGGCAAATTGGTTAGCTGTTGTGATTGTATATTCTATGTTCGGACCAATTTGTGTATCATTTTGTTACATAATCAAATTACGAATAGATATGAATAGTGGTTGTTATACCCAACCGAATCGATTTGGATTGTATTCGATTGTAACAAATATATCGTTTGAATTCGATTTGAGGAATGAAATTGATTGTATCCAGTCTTACGATTGGTGTCTATAATTAAACTCAGCCATATTCATTTCAGTTATTTGCCCGGTTTATATTATGGATTATGTTGACTCTATCAAGACCCTGTCTGTTGACTGTGTGGTGATCAATAACAAAATGCGTTTGATTGTTACTCATTCAGTATGATTCCATTCTAAACGATTTACCTATCTTTGCATTTAATTGAATGATATCAATTTATTGCTATGATTATAATGAGTCAACGATGGTTATGATCATTATTTTTTTCATGTTTGTTCACCATGCGATACTCGGCAACCGCATTCTATAACAAATTTTAATGGATATGTTCTGTTTTGATTATAATTGCAATAGCCTGTCCATTTTGACAATTGAATAAAACGATATGAATTTCACATAGCTGTAACCAATAGATTGTGATAAAGATCGATTATTACTATATCTATTTTGGATTACATCATACGATTGGCTTGTAATTGCATTTGGATATGAAACAGTATGATTATTATTTGCCCCGATTTTATGGTAACTAAAAACAGAGCATTCTTTACTCTATTCCGATTGCATTTATTTTGATATGATTTGATTTAAATGATAATTTCACTTGAATTATTAGTAATTCGTTTTTGAGGATTATTAAAAGATGATTCGATTTTATTTTATTTGATTGAGATCTGGTCCTGTTTGCTATTTTAGACTAGCTACAGAATCAGATGATTCTGTAGCTAAGTCTGTGGAGTCAATTTTTTATTGTTTTCTTAATAAAATATCCTTCTAATTTGATCTTTGTGTTCTATTGCAGGCAAATTCGAATTGGCAATAGATATCATGAGCAGTTAGGGGATGTTTTACAGATTCTACTTGCATTTTATTTCCTTAGTTTAGGTGATTTTGGGATATCTCCCAGATTGTGTAAAACTATTTGATATTATCCACAAGGAAGTTTTACCTTGTGAAGAAACCTATATATACTTATGATTTTTGTAATAATGTTCATCCTCAGTTGTGGGAGAATAAGGATATGGAGTTCTATTACAGACTAGAGCATAATTGATGTTTTTTCATAGCTTTAGCTTCTCAATATATCAACATTTTGTTTCATGTTTTGTATATCATTTTGTGTATGATTTATGACTACTTTAGCTATCTAAATCAAATGCTAATGATATAATTCTATCACTGTTTATCTATATCTTGTCTCTTCCAAATAGGAAAAAGACATAACAATTGTTGATTCAGTTTATGCATGACAGGTTTCCCTTCTTCATGAATTGGATTGTTATATATAAGTTCTCTGCATAATAGGTTTCCCTTATTGCAGGAATTTATAATCTTGAGATTGTTATGATTTTATTTTATGTCTTGTTTGTCCTGTAACATACTTCAAGGAGCAACATAGTTGATCGTTTACGAAAATCTCAAGGACCTAAAGGTGCGAGTTTCCCTCCTCCAACCAGCTCAGAAGTTATCATACACAGGGCAGACTTGGAGCGTTTCCAGGTCAATTAGTCTTTAGTTTACTGTTTGTATTAAGTAGTTTAATATAGATATAAGTTTATTTAGATTTATATTAGATTGTTTAATTTCAGTAAATATATTAGATCTTTTAATTTCAGTAGTTTTTATTTCTTTTTCATAAAATATAAAAATCAAAAAAGAGATTCTTGGTTGTCTTAGGGCAGAAAATTACATGAGTTTTGCAGGTTTTAAGTAAATCTGTAGGTTGTTTATAATGTATATTTGTGAATAAGGAATATTATAACTGATAATTAGATAGTTGATTTGAATTATTATAATTGTAGTTAGTCGATTGTAAATAATAGTTAGAGTAGTTAGTATTTAGTTTTAATTTAATTTAGTAATTTGTTTTAGTTAGATTAGCATATTAGTTAGTTAGTTTAGTTTGTTTTATTAGTTGTAATTAGTTTAGTTTCTTTCAGTTTGTTTTAGATAGTTTGATTTGTTTATTAGTTTAGTTAGATTAGTTAATTCAGATCAGTTTTATCTTTGGTTTTCTTAGGAGACCTTAGAGCGGCCAACAGAGCCGTTAAACTCGTCAGGGTGGTCCATTCCAAACGGCTTGGGTTATTTAGACAACCGCAGAACGGTTCCACTCTCTCAGTTGACGGACGGTCAATTTCGCCCGTCAACACATACACAGGGAAGATTGGACAGGATTTATTTTGAGCTACCTTTATCTCTATCCCAATACCACCTTTCACTATTTGATATGCTACCTCCCTCAATACCAGTCTGTCCGAGAGGAATTTAGGAAGTGAGTGAGGGGGAATTGAGCACCCATAAACTCTAATGTAAGAGAAGTTTTCATCAACAAACCAGTCAGCTATTGCTTTGATTTTTTTTGAGACTGCCTCAGAAATGCGAGGGGGTTCACAACCATAAAACATTTTATGCATTGGGATTATTACAAAATGAAAAATTTCGTAAAATGCATTCTTAGAATTTTCTTCCCAAAGCGCAGAATTATACTCATGAATGGGCTCGGGGCAGGTTATGTTCCAACTCCAATTCATCAGGGGAAATGGAGTCATAAAGAAAATCACATCTATGATGTACGCCGACATATAAAAATCCATTGGCTGACCTTTAGACCTTGCAACTCTGTAATTTAAAACTTCTTGGGCTAGGTTATCCGACAAAATTTTACTTCAGTTAAAAGTGTACCCCTTTGATGCTTCTTCTAAAAAGGGCACCCATTTTGCAAGAAAATGGCAGGGATTCTTTTTCCTGAAAAGCCTACACAACATAATGGCTACATAGACCATGTATTCGTTCAAATATGTTGTGGCATAAACCCCATGGGTATCGGCCCTAAACTTTGATGGACATCTCCACCAATCTCTAATCAAATCAGGATAAGTTTTGTCTACCTCAGTACACTCCTTTCTTTGAAATTCAGCTAAAAACTCAACATTATAAATATACTTAGGATTTGGTGAGAGTTTATACATTACTTGTATATGCTCTGGCCTGAATGAGCCGACAATGACCCCTTGATCATTCAAAATGCTTCTTGTAGGGATATCAACCTTCTCCAAGGCCCAATTGATCATATCGTTGTATACCATAAGTCGAGGGTGCACCGTGATCATATGAAGCTCTGATTCTGCTATATCCCGAAAGGGATTTTCATAATCAGTAGGAGAATTCTTGATTTCGTCATCTAGGAGTTCATATATTTGTCTCTAGGATTTAATTGAGTCGATGGTGTGTGGAGTTGTACCTGATATGATATCTCCTTCTAGGTTATGCATCTCCTCTGTATCATCACTCTTCTTCATTGCTTTCTTCGGTGACATGACTTTATGTTAGCTGGAAAACCTGTCACAGAGAAGGGGTGTATGAGCTCGACTGAAATTGTCTTACGCTTGGTAGTATGAAACAGAATATGTTGCGAAACTTAGACCTTCAAACTCTCTTTTAATTCATTTAATGATGAAGGGACTGACGCAGCTGACAATAATTCAATACATTTAATGCAGTAGATATTTACTAAGATACGCATTAGTGTCACATATCACCAGTTATTCTTTATTAAAGTGGCCGCATTTTGGCGCTTTTGAATTCAAAAATCGGAAAATTTCTTTCAATTGGAAACCGAAATGTGAGCAAATCGTAAGAAGTTTGATTATCATTAATCATGCTTTCAAAACAGAATTAATTTAGACTAATCACAGATTAACAGTCGAGATTTCACGTTTCGGGATTTCAGGGATCGTGTTGACAAGAGGTATGTTATCACTGAATCCTGATTTCCGAAATTGCAAAATCACAACAAGATTAAATTAGGACTTAAATTCGTTTTAGTGAAATAATTAATCAGTATTAAACTTTTCAGGATTTCGGGGATCGTGTTGACAAGTATGTCATCGATGAATCTCGATTTTTGAAATTGTGAAATCCTTAAGTTAAGCCGTAAATTTTAGTTTTAGTGAATTAAATAATGAGGATTAAGGACTAACTTACAAAACAGGATTAATTTAGACCTAACACAGATTAGGAGTCGGGACTTTGCGTTTCAGGATTTCGGGGATCATGTTGACAAGAGGTATGTTATCGTTGCATCTCGATTTCTGAAATTGCGAAATGATTAATTTACTTTTTAATAATTATTTATTTCAACTTTTCGGGAAATCGGGGATCGGGGTTTCGCAATTTGATATGTATTAAAACCTATGTTCTTAATAAACCCCGAATCCCGAAAACCCTTTTTTTTATTTTTTTTATTAGTCTTAACTCCCTTAGTTTTTAAACTTATCATGATAAAAAAATGATTTTATAGAAAGTGTGATGGTTCTTTTAAAACATTTCTAATTTTTTGCCTTTAATTATTACTAGAGAAAGGTTTGTTAGGATTTCGGTACTGGCCCTTTGGAAAAGAAAGTGAGGGTTACGCTTATTGAAAAGCTGAAACCCGAAAAAGGAAGGCTTTAGTCTTCAGATTAAAAAATTTAAAATATGTTTCAACAGGTGTCAAGGTAGACCCTAACAAGATTAAGTCCATGATGGACTGGCTGATTCCCAAAACATTGAAGAATCTTAAAGGATTTTCGGGTTTGACAGGTCACTACCGCAAGTTTGTTCAGAACTATGGAAGAATAGCATCACCTTTAACGACACTAACTAAGAAGGATGCATCTTCATGGACTACAGAGGAAACTAAAGATTTTGAACAACTTAAAGAGGTGACGTGTAAAGATCCTGTCCTAACCACTCCAGACTTCACAAAAAACTTTATTGTGGAATGTGATGCCTCAGGAAATGGAATTGGTGTTGTCCTAATGCAAGAGGGAAGGCCCCTAGATTTTGAAAGTCGACCACTCAAGGGAAAGGACTTATACATACCCATTTATGAGAAGGAAATGATGGCAATACTACATGCATTGAAGAAATGGTGTCCTTACCTAATAGGTAGGCACTTCAAGGTCAAAAGATCATGATAGTCTTAAATACTTCTTGGAACAAAGACTATCTTCAAAAGAACAACAAAAATGGGTAACCA
>JASDQU010425111.1:0-10023 GCA_032191745.1 Picea mariana
GCTCGCTGTTTTGTGCAGGTTGACGAACAGATAGAAGGAGGTTCTGTCCGTTTTGGGCGGATTAGGGGCATCCGGGACCCCCGGAGGCACCATTTCTACTTCATAGTGTTTTGTAAAACTTTGTAAAAGCTTGTGAGCCCCCTAATGAATGCTCACAAGTCATCCCAATAAGCATGGTGTATAGTCATAATAAAATAAGCGGGGCTACAAGCTCCCGCTATTCAAACCCCCCAGGGGGAGCGGTGTTTTGGTGATTGTGTCAATTTTTGCATAATTTGTTAGCTTAGAACAATTTCCTTTTCTGCAAGTAGAATACTAAATTGTTAGATTAGTTTCATTTCAGTATTTTCAATTTGACAAATAAACCGTCCCCTCAGCGACCTCGAAAGGGGCCTGGTCAGCGTGGACTTAGTAATTAGTCAAACATTTACTTTTCTGTTGACAAAATAAACTATCCCCTCAGCGACCTCGAAAGGGGCTTGGTCAGTGCGGATATAGTAATTAGTTTCACACTTTATTTTCTGTCTTAAAATAAACCAAATTCCCCTCAGCTCTCAGTTTTGTTCCTGACCCTTCCAGTTGCGAGTTTGTCTCGATCTGTTGGGAGTAAGTTCATACATGCTGGGCTGGTCAGTGGTTGATAGTTTTAATTAGGACAACCCCCGAAGTTGTTAATTTGATGTGCGGGAAAAAGCCTTGAAGTGACCTGAGAAGTAAGGCGGACCCTCTCGGGACCTGGCTTCCCACCCGTTTTGGACATCCAGCGCTTTGAGTGAGCTTTACTGGTGAGACCATTTGGGTTTCGGTAAGGCTCTCAGCAAGTTTCCAAGCAAAGAATTAACCTCCAAGGAGGCCCAAACCATTTCACTAATTGAACTTTAATTTACCCTTAACAAAACACGCGAACTACATTGCCCACGATTCTTATTAAGGCACTGGTCTCATTTTTTTACAATCAACAAAGCCACAGGCTTCACATTTCATAATTGGTTATATGTTTAATGTAAATGAAACTTGCACCTGACCACTGTTTCTTAGTATGCTTTTGATGCAAGTTAATTTGATTATATATATATCGTGGTGAATGAATGTTCATGTTTATTTCAGTTTAATGGTTAATGGTTTGAAGAAGCAATAAACTCCTAGATTTCAATTTCTTGTACTTAGCTTAAAAGCCTTAGTATATTTGTTAGGGACTACCCCCCTTGGCTTCGCTAGGAGTTGGCCTAGACGGAGGAGTTGAGGATTAGGTGACAGCACCTTAACTCTCACTTGCCCCCAAGGACACACCGAGTGGATTGAAGATTTCTTCCACGTCTCCCAGGTGTGTATAAGGCGGCAACAGACATATCGGATTAACAGTATTTTCCAGACTAGCCAAATCAGGAACATTACAGTGGTATCAGAGCTTTAGTCTTGCCAACCTGTGACTAAAGACGATGAGTGCAACAAAGGACCTAGTGGGGTCGAGAAGCTCAAGCCCAGATTTTATGGACCTTACAGGATCTTGTGCCTTCCTATGAGCTAGAGCTTTCAGAGGGGAGCAAGATTCATAACATCTTCCACGTATATTGCCCCAAGAAGGCAGTGGGGCAATTCATCAACACATCAGAGGAGCTTCCCCCATTGGATGAGGAGGGATAGTTGAAGTTGGTTCTGGAGGAGGTACTGGAGTTTCGAAAGCGGAAACTGAGGAGTAGGGTCAACAGAGAGTGTTTGATCAGATGGAGAGGGATTCCAGTAGAGGATGCTACTTGGGAGAGCAAGCAAGTGTTGCAACATCGTGGATTGTTATTGCTTGAGGACAAGCAATTTCGGGAAGGGAGGATTGTAGTGTCCCTTTCCAAATAGGAGCTCCAGAGAGGAGGCTTAATGGTCTAAATAACCCCATTAGACTATAGCCAGGGCCAGGAAGGGGTAAATAGGGTTACTAGAGGTCATCCTAGTCAAAGGTGTTATAATCGAAAAGTGACATTGAGCTAAAAGTGGCTAAAAGCACTTTTCAGCCAACTTGAGCTAAAAATGGAACAGATGAGCTAAAATTAGAAGTCAACAGCGAATTAGGGTTTTGGGCAGCTATAAGAGAAGGTACAGTGACCTAATTCATGATTATGCAGATTTTGACTTGTCATTGAGGAGAGAGGAGCATCTCAGGAGAGGTAGCTCAGTGGATTCTAGGAGGAATACACTAGTGGATGATTTCGGTGTTGAGAGACACACCCTAGTCACTGGGGAGATCACACAGGTCTTCCATCAGTCTTCAGCAACAATTCTACAGGATTCAACATTAGGGGTGGACTTGTTCAGTAAGAGGGCACAACTTTTGAGGAGGTTTAGTGGATCGACCCTTCCCATTCAGGGAGAGTTCATAGATTCCCCTCCGACCCAGTTGAGAGGAAGGCTAGGCACATCTTTTTCCTGATTCCTCGTCAGATTCTAGTGGAGGAATCATCTAGGGCGCATTTTCCAGACATTGGGAGTGCGACACTTGGGGAGGACACATTCGGGGTTTCCAAGCGATCATGAACAAGCTTGTGGGAAGGCATTTGTATGCAACAATTAGAGAGGTAATAGAACAACAATCCCTTAGAGATGAACTCAACCAGTTTGGAAGTGAAATCGATCCACAAAGATGGCCGTCCTTCAGCAGACCACTCAACCAAAACAATAAAGAGGAAATACCACCATTAGATTCGTTCCACAGTCAATACCACCCAACCTCTAAAAAGGGAACTCGCCCAACAACCAAGATCTCTGCTGCAACAGTTGTAAATCAACCCAGCATGAATAAAATCAGTCCCAACATGAATAAAATATGTCTAGCAAGTGCAAACGACCTCCCTATAGCAAGTAATCTACCCCTCTATCTATAAATTCGCCCCCATAGTAATCTAACAAGAGGAACACAACCCACAACAGATGGAACTTGCCCAACAGTGAGTAAACTTCGAACCCAACTCTAGAAAAATGCAACCACCACTCCCAATACTGAGCCTCTAATCCAAATTCGCCCTTCTTCGATCAAAATCGACCTTTGCAACAAAGATCTCAGTTGTCAATGGATAAACTCTGCCACAAATGAAGCCCACTGAAGAAATCTGAATGATCTCTTCCCTATGACCAGCTAGGGTGGATGGTCTCACCACCGAAACCAATCTTCCAAACTCTCTAGGGTTTTCGTCCTAAGAGCCAAAGCCACAAGAGCTCTCTCAATTTCATTTTAGAAAATAACAATGTGCATAATGAGAGAGGATGCCTTCATTCTCCTATTAACTCTTCGTTGACCCTTTTTGGACCCTTTTTCCCTTTTAAAGTAAAGTGACTTTATAAACTTAAAACACCCCTTTTTATTCACCCATTTTTAATGTCGAAAAGTGATTAATTGGATTTTAAGACATTCTCGGATGTTGGAGCCCCTTTTTTATCATCCCAACCTCTAGATCTTTTCTTCCTGATTCCAACGAGCCATTACACTAAGTTATCCCCTCAGAAAATATGATTCATATAATACCTTTAGTGTATTTAATTTCAATAATAACCCAAAATTACAGAAATCGTCGAAATGCCGGAGAACTAAGAGCGAACTGTGCGGAAAGGATCGTTATGATGAAAGATGGTGAATTGACTAGTTTGGGCTCCATATAATCCCTCCAAATCACTCGAGCTCATTATTAACCTGATTTTACCCCTCTGGTCAAGCTGACATAAGCTCATAAGGTCGCCTTCGATTGCAAAGCCAGGGAATCCAAAAATGGGGACATTACAATACTCCCTTCCCAAAGATTGCTTTTTCAAAAGCAATGCCATCAAGGGTCGAGAGGGGCCCCACACCTTGGGCTCTCCCCTTAGAGCATTGAGAGAATGTTTAAACATGAAAAGGGGGTTCCCACCCCCTCACACCTTGTTCCTCTCTCCCATGGTGCGCCCTCCTTCCTCATGGTATGCCCCCCTTGAAGTGGGCCCTCTCTTGCATGGTGTGACACTTGGAGAGCATGCAAGGGTAGTCGCCTCTCCCTCTCTCCGTTAAAAGAAGCTATCCTCCTCATTTTGGCATCAACTCTCATTGTAACTTCATGTTGCCCAAATTTTTCCTCACTCTCTCTTGCTCTCTCCTCATTCCATTTCTTTTGAGTACTCATACCCCTATTAAAAATCCCAAGAACCCAATTTTTACATAAAAAATAATTAAAATTACCATTAACTGGGTAATTTTAAAAAATTAAAAAAAACTATTTTGACTCGACGGAATTCCGCAAGATTCTAGAATATGTCTAGCATGGTCATTTACAATATTCCTAGATCCTAGTCACCCATTGGGCTTGATCATTAGAACACCTTTCACCACTTTGGAGGATTATTGTGGGAGTGAAAAACTCAAGGGTAATTAAAAAGGTTGGTTAGGCCAAATTAATTACCTGAGGAAAAAAAAACACTCGATGAAAGGACTTCCCTAATGATAAATTCTTAGGTAACTAACCCACAATATGATCCATCCTAACCCATTACATTATTATTCCATGCAGGGGAGCGGAAATTCCTGTTACAAAAAGAAGTGCCGGGGGAAAAATGGCCTTGTACAACCAAAAAGTATTCAACTTTGTTGCACCATCAGGTACATAGCTTCATGGCACATGGAGTTGACCCCGTAGTCGAAATAGGTGGTCAACACCTCCAAATTGCCTGAGCTCATTATTAACCTCATTTTACCGCTCTGGTCAGGCTGACATAAGCGCATAAGGTTGCCTTCGATTGCAAAATAGGGGAATCCAAAAATGGGGACATTACACCTAGATCTCCAAAGAGATAGATGGTCAAGATTAAATCTTGCCCTCTTGAGATCTATGGTCGTGACTTAATCTTTCATTGAGTTCACTTAAATCACTTAAGTGACCCAAACTTCATAAAGTCACTTTTACCCTTTAGATATTAAAAGACCCAACTTAACTTTATAAGATCACTTTATAATGTCAAGTCACTAGAGAGAGACATTTACTCGGTCACTTCTGCATGTTGGGCACCACCAATGTAGAAGTACCTCCAAGCTACAAAAACTAACTTGCTATAGGACACAAGCCTAGAGATGTGTTACTAGATTTTTCCCTACTACTAAAGGTTCCTCAACCTAGATGCTAGAACTGACCTTGCTTCTTCCTTGGTTTCTTCCTTGGCCACCACCAGGAGCATTTTGATAGTGCTGATGTTTTCTCTCTAGGGCCCTCTTAGTCCATGCCACTAACTAGAGGATATTATTTGACAAGCACTTGGTGTTGACATCTGCTCCACTCATCCAAATGATGAGAAGGACTACCTCCCTCTTTCTTCGTAGTGTATTGTATATTTTAGGGTTTTTCTTCTTGGGATAACCTACTTCACACCTATATGCTTATGTCATTTCATTTCATGCTGCTCACACTCATTTTTCTTTTCATTTCATCTCATGTTAGGGGGGCCTGTTACACCCCCTTGCTTTGGTTCATCTACTATTGTTGGTTGTAATCATTAGTCTCTTTGACCTATTTTGGCCTTTAGTGGACACTAATACAAATTTCAATTTCAATGTCAGGACCACGTCTCTTCACTTTTCTTCACCTCCTAGAGTCACCTATTTTGGCTTACAGCCTTTACTTTTATGGTTTTTATGTTATTGTGTTAGATTGTGTTCATTTATGTTTCTTTTTTGGGAGATGTTTTATGCACTCCCTTACTGGCTATTAATGCTTGTATTCTGCAGTGATTTGTCCTATTTTGGTCTTTTGTGGACATTAATATAATTTTCTATTTCAATTTCTGTGGAAATATACTTACTGAAAATAAGTTGATTTTTTTGCAGCTATCCTCTGAATGATGCAGCTGCGACAGTAAACGAAATTGGAGTTTCTGTGAGAAGAGTTATGGGAGGGACTAGTGGTGTCATGTACAAAGCTTGATTTCTCTTATTTGCAAAATTTGCACTCTTGTTCCCTGAATATTTTCTACATCTATGTCTTCCCATTTATACAATAGCTCATATCCTATGTTTTATAAATTACACTAGTTATGTGGATTCTGTGGGTTGCTACAGATATGATATATTTTGCCAAGCTGCATATGTAAAGCTGAAGGAAAATTCTTCAAGTATCTCAGCCAAACATTGTAAGTCTGGAACCACAGAGTGTAAAAGCAACTACTTTGTTGATTGGATTTTGTTTCAACTTTCATTAACATCCTTGCTTGTACTTGCATTAAAGTTTTATGCTTATGAGATATAGTTTTCATGATGCTAGGGGCCGATGCTCTAGATGCAGCTGTTGCTGCTGTTAGTAAGTATGGCGGTGCTGCAGCAGGTTATCGCACATTATTGGATGCTTTGATCCCTGCATCCAAAGCTCTCCACGAGGTAAAGGGAGATAGCATTTACTTTGCAGTGCTTGAAATTTTGTTTTAACGTGGAAACTAACACACTGCAATCCCAATCCTTTAGAGACTAGCTGCAGGGGATGATCCAGTGACTGCTTTTCTTTCTTCATCTGAGGTAGCTTTAGCTGGTGCAGAGTCCACTAAAAATATGCAAGCTCAGGTAATTACATTACTCTTGGTTGTGGATCATGGAAACTTAGTTTCATGATGATAAACATTGCGATGGGAAGTTGGGTTTTTTTAGTATGAGATGCCAACTAAATGAACATGCTTCATAGAAGACACGAGTAGTAGATCAAAACAGGGATACATGTAGAAAAAATACATTTATGTCATGACAATAGGTGTATACAATCAAACCTAATGATTTGAAGAAGCTTTAAGGGGGTCCAGTTTCATAGTAGAGCACATTGCTCAGAGTATGAGAAATGATGGCTTAATTGTCTAAACAACTTGCTAGTTTTCATTTCATTCTTCCTGGGAAATAATACTTTACACAACTATACATGTAAACACAGACATTTACAACTCGTATTACCTCTTTGTTGAAAATTATGGGATGCCATGTGTGGTAAGCTTCCAGGGAATTCGTCCATAAGCATAATTTGAGGTTGAGTTCAGCAACAAGCAAAATATGGCTCAGGTTTGTTGTACAGGTTCAGGATGGCAGATTGCAAAATCTCACCCACTTATGGAGAAAGGGATGAAACTTTCAACCAAGACTGATTCAAAGGCAGTCAATGAATCTATGTTCAAGCAACTAATGGGCAACTTGATTTATCTTACTGCCACTAGACTTGACTTGAGCTATGCAATTAGCTATATCTCTTGGTTTAGTGCAAGCTCCAGAAATAGAACACTGGAAGCAACAAAGAGGGTGCTAAGGTATGTAAAGGAAACTTTGGATTTCAACATTCTATATAAGAAAAGCAAAGAGGCTCAGTATTGGGGCTATTCAGACTCAGATTGGGAAGGATCCGTGGATGGAAGGAAGTCTACAACATGTTATTTGTTTAGTCTTGGAACAAAGGTAGTTTCATGGACCACCAAGAGACAACACATAGTTTCACTTTCCTCTACAGAAGCAAAATATAGAGTAGAAGTCCAAGGGGCATGTGAAGTAGTTTGCTTAGAAGAATTCTTGCACATTTGCAAGTTCAGCAGGATGAGCCCATGGTACTTTTTTACTATTACTAGGGAGTTCTTAAGCTACCAAAGAACCCTGTCTTCCATTAGCGGACCAAACATATTGATGTGGATTGCTATTTCATTCAACAACTTGTAGAAGATGGAGAAGTTGAGCTGACACATTGTCCAACTTAGGACCAGACTATGGATATTTTCACCAAGTCTCTTGGCCCAAATAAATTGTAAAATGTGAGACATACTTGGTGTAGTCTCTAGAACGACCATTGAGGGAAGATGTTAGAGTTATCTAGTTAATAATGGTCATCTAAACTATAGACTTATGCATATTAACAAATTCACTTATTGACTTTCGTCTAAATCATGCTTTAGTGTTGTATTAATGACATAGGGATTATGTAGTTAGTGGTTTTGTCATTCCTTTACTATAAAAGAATATGTGCTCTCTTCATTTCAGTAATCTATGAAATATTTCCCCCTTCCAAGTTCCTTTGTGTTCGGTCTCTTTTTGTTCTAATGGTAAAGAGAAGTTGACAGTTACAGGAGAACACCTAGAGAGACAAGAAGGTAAGCAATAGATTCATTATGCATTATTTGTTGATTTTGATGATGAGAGGAAGACCCTCAGGAAGGGTGAAAATGAAGTAGTGAAACAAGATGGTGCTTTCTTAGAGAAGCCAAAGAATAACTTTGATATGTTGAATCACCAAGATGTGGAGGAGGTGAGTTAAGTGAACATGCCAAGTTTTATGTTAGTGGTGGAAAGGTTGACTATTCTAGGAACATTGGCCCTCATTCGACTGTGGAGTCAATGGTCAGATATAAGGATGGTGACATGACTTGATCTTCACCAACCTTGTCGAAAACAGTTAACCTCCAGTTGTTGATTGAAGACCTTATTTTGGAGTGGTCTGCAAACATCTTACTTGTCAAAAGTTTTATTTTTTTGCAACAAGCATTTTGATGTAATATGACCATTATGGGAGGATGTAAGATATAATGGTCATATTTAGGAATTAGACATACTTTAGAGGTGTAATAAAGGCTTAATTAGAGATTTTATAATAAAGTAATGTAATCATGAGCTATTAAATGTAGTCATTAAAATATTAGGTATTTGGGAGTTACATAACATACTCCTCTCTCTCCTACTATGTAATTAGACATTGGATGACTTGATAATGAAGCAATCTATTCTCTCTTGTTCTATGTGCATTTGTGTTGATGTCGTTGTGTGTGTAAAATTCGATAGTTATGGCAGTATTAAAATGTTTTGATGGCTTTGGCTACAAATCTAGTTGTCTTGAATCATGAATGGGTGTTTTTTCTTGCTTTATCCAAGTCCATTTTTATCGTTAGAAGGGTTGGCTAAAACACAATTGCATTTAAGGTTGGTTGTTCTCCATAGAAAATGTAAATGAAGATCTAGAAGTGAGTAGTTACTTCTTATTTTAAGTTTGATGTATGTTTCTATAAAGAAAAGATGATTTTGATTTCTCTAGATGGACATTTTTAGATTTTGCTATTGTCATCATGACACCATGCTTTCTTAGAGGTGATGTTTGCACTAATTTATATTTTACTAGCTAGGACTATTTATGCAAAACAAAATAATCCATTAAGAGGAAATAATGATCAACTATCTGACCCTCCCCAACATTCAATGATTATTTTGTTTTCTTTGAGTCCTAATATTTTTTTGAATTTCTTATGCTTCTCTTCATTGAGTATTTTGGTGAATGAGTATGCCACTTGATCATTTGTATTGCAATGAGCTCTATCTCTAATACGGTTGTAGGGGCTTCCTCCTCCCCTTCTCGTTTTACACCTGCTTTAGATGACGTGTATCGTTTTATCTTGTTATCTCTGTGTTATGATTGTGTTTACTTCTCTCATTTAGTAATTTAGCTTCTTTTAGTTTTAAACTTATGCTTTACCTTTTAGCCTTTAACATATAGGAGGTACTTTGGCATTGCTACAACTTATCACCACTAATTGTACTTTTGAGTCCCATTAGAGCACATTAATATTATAAAATTAACTTATCTTAGTTTGTGAGAATATTTAATGTGAACCAAACTTGAGGGGTTTGTTGGAGGGATTGCTTCGTTTATGGTTAACCACTTTAGTGGTTATTGCAGTCAGCCTTGGGGTCTTATGGGTAAACCATAAACTTATTTATTGTTGAGGCTCTAGCCTCTTTTGACATGCACAACACACAAAATGCACTGTGCTCTTTGGGATCTTCTTATGAAGATGTGCTTCATTATTTAAAGGTGTTTTCGAATACCACCATCATACTTGGTTACCACTATGGGCTCTGTTATCCCCGATATCTAGGGATAACTAGGAGATCATGTCTCGAGGCCCACATGGTCCTAGACATGGAGTACCGAGAGCAGGAGCGACCTGAGCATGGTCCTGGAGGACCCATCTTCTTCTTCTCAGCCAACTTTGTCCTGCCAGCAGTACCAGCCTCCA
>JASDQU010425113.1:0-10022 GCA_032191745.1 Picea mariana
GACTTAATTGTGGTGGATATTCTACAGTTAGGTAAGCATCTTGAACTTTATATGTTTTACCTACGGAAATTTAGCTATTAGATATAAATTTCAGGCTTCCCAGCTTAGTCAGAAATTAGATGTGGTTGAGTTTATTCAACAAAGAGACACTTTCTACAACTTACATATATCTGGTCACTTAACTTCTTATTTGTAAGTGTACAGCTTAATATATTCTTATTTGTAACTGTACAATTGTAACTCTTCATTCATATATATATCTCTAACTTAACTGTTTTACTTAAGGAAATTTAGCGCAGTTATAAATTTCTACCTTTCATGGTTATTAAGAAAATATATCTGGTTTTAAGTTTATTGGTAACTGTTCATCCATTCACACATATAACTTAACTTCTTATTTTCTGTTAGTAAATTAACTGAATAGCTTTGAATGGTCAATGGCGCAGGTATCCTCATGACAACTTCGACCGCCTCTGGTTATTAGATGATGGAACGGTAAATCATGTTCGGCGTGTAAGTACTCAAGAGCCAATTTCAACGAACAATACAGAAGACCTTCCCCCAATGATGGTCATGCAAACGGCGTGGGTTATAGAACCTCTTTCTTCATCATCATCATCTCAAGGGACCAAATCATGGCAAAGGACCAAACAATTACTGACGCTGTATTTTGCAGAGATCGAGATGCTGAATATGTCCGAATCTAGATCCTTTTACATAACGATAAATAAAGAAAGGCGGTCTGAAAACATAAACTTGATACGGAATTATTCTGCCGTGGAGCGAAGATTCCAAGCGAATAACGCGTATATCTTTGAATTTGTAAAGGCCAAAAACTCCACCCGTCTTCCTATAGCCAACGCTGCTGAGTTGTTTTATTTAGTTGATATTGAACCGGCAACACACTCACAAGATAGTAAGTACCCTTACCCAAGTAGTTACTAAATTGATATTATAATTCATTGTGCAATCAAGTAGTTACTGAATTGATATTATAAATCATTGTCTAACCAAGTAGTTCGTAAATTGCAGTTGAAGCTCTTCATTTTATCAAAACGCGGTTTAACGTGAAAAAATGGATTTCGGATCCTTGCTATTTAATTCCATAGGAAGGAATTGGTTGTGATAACAGATCTTCGGAAGTAAGAATTTCCGAAATGTAAGTTTCTTTCTTTGATTTGTTGAAAATGAAAATTTAAAACTATATCTGAAATTGCAAAAGTGACAAGACCTTATGATAACTTCTTATAACTTCGTGTTGCAAAAGTGAAATTTAAAACTATATCTAAAATTGTAAGAGCTTATGATAACTTCGTGTTGCCAGCAATTTGTCTGGGAGAAATCTTGCAATACCGGTAGCGGAAGAAATTGGACAATTGACTGCATTAGTTAAACTGTAAGCAAAATTCTTTATAAAAATTTTGCATGTCCTTTTGTTTGATATGCAAGAGGACCTTTGCGTTTTCAAAGTATTGGCCGACCATATATCTCCAGTTCCATTCTTCATTTTATGGTGCGACTAATCCATTCCCGTTGAAATTGGCAGGTCTCTTGAAAATAATCATCTGATGGGACCCTTGCCAAATTTTTCAAGTTTAACCATGTTGGAGAGACTGTAAGTTTTTTCTCATAGTAAAAATTTCAGTGTCATCTAGTATTGAGCTTATTCATGATTCGTTGTCACTTTGCAGAAAAATATAGTAGCCATTTAGTTAGCTTTTTGTGCAGATATCTACAGAACAACAGCCTTAATGGCAGCGTTCCAGTCTGGTTATCAGGACTCAAAAACCTCAAAGAGTTGTATGTTTCCTTCGTCCTTTTCCTCTAGTTCCCGTTAGAGTTGATTTATACTCAATCGTAGATCTATGTTTCGCTTTTCTGGGTTATTTTACAGGTTTATACAGAACAATAATTTCAGTGGCGTAATTCATGCGCAACTTCTCCTCAATCGTTCATTGAAACTCATGTAAACATATCCTGTTTCATATTGCTTCTATTTATTTCAAGATTTTGAAGTTCAATATTTTAAGATGGTGTATACTAGCATTGCTAGATTCAATAATATGAGGCCTAAGTAATCATCATGGGAAGGCTCTTTCTTTGGTGTGTTGCAGTCGCTCTGGGAATCCCTACCTATGTGTGCATAAGGGGGATTGCATCCTACCGAATTCAAATAAAAACAAAAAGAGGATTGTCCTTGGGATAACCCTAGGAGGAATTCTAGTCATCGCTGTAGCATTGATAGTGGGGATTGTTGTATATCGCAAGAAATTCAGAAGGAAAGAGAGTGTGGTTGCCAAAAGCAGTGGTATGAAAACAAACCAAAACATATGGAAATACAATGATTTTTAGAAATATCTTGATACAATTGATAGAAATATTTTGAAATATCTTGCAGTAAGTAATAGAAAATATGAGGAACAAATATGAGTAACATATTACAAAGAATGTGTAATAAAATATTATATATATTTTTATTAATTAGCAAGGTTATTTATAAACTAATTAACTAGTTGATAAAGTGAGAAGCAGAGAATATAGAGAAAAAACAGAGCAAAAATAGAATTCAGTATATTAGGTAAAATGAAGAAAATAGTACATAATGCAAATAAAAGAGTACAAATGAAAGGAGTATGAGAGTACAATAGAAAAGGAAAAATAACTGAGCTAAATAGGCTCAAGCAAATCAACATCAGCACTAATGATGCCCAAGTGTTGTCTCTGAAAATCAAAAACGGATTTTCCCAGTGGCTTTGTGAAGATATATGCGAGTTGATCTCGAGAGCCATAGAATTGAAGTGCAAAATCACCATTATTGACTAGCTCGCGGATGAAGTGAAAGCGAGTGTCAATGTGTCTGCTTTTCTTTTGAAACACATGATTTTTGGATAGAGCAATTGCTGAGGTGCTATCACAGAAGATAGGAGTTGGATCCTCTTCTGTATGTGACATATCTTTCAATATTCTTTTCAGCCACACAGCCTGACAGGAAGCTGAGGTAGCAACGACATACTCTGCCTCTGCAGAAGATATTGATACAATTGGTTGCTTCTTTGATGCCCATGAAATCAGGTTCGTGCCGAGGTGAAAAACATGCCCTAAGGTTCTTTTCCTGCCATCTAGGCTGCCTGCAAAATCATTGTCTGTGTAATCAGAGAGATGATGATCATCAGATTTAGTGTACCATAAGTCAAAATTGAGAGTTCCTACAACATATCTCAGAATTTGTTTCACCATCTTCCAGAGAGAATCTTTGGGGGATTCCATGTATCTGGAAACAAGGTTGGCTGCATACATAATATCAGGCTTAGTTGTTGTAAGATACAACAAATTGCCTACTAAATTTTTCTATAGGGTAGGGTCCACTGTAGGGCCTTCATATTTCTTGCTCAATTTTGTGCCTAGGGGTATAGGGGTTTCTGCTAGATTGCATTCTTCCATGTGGAATCGTTTGATGATGTCTGCTACATACTTTTTCTGACAAACAAAAATTCTTGTGGTTGATTGATCAACCTCAATCCCCAAAAAATATTTCATTATGCCAAGATCTTTCATCTCAAAATTAGATTGCATGGCATGTTTAAAATTGGTTAATTCAAGATTTCCAGTATATATCATGTCATCAACATATAAACATACAATCAAAATTTACCGTGTTGATCTATTTTGGTGTAAAGAGTTGGCTCATTTTGGCTTCTGTTGAAACCACTTTTGATCAGGTCAGTGTCAATTTTGTTGTACCAAGCTCTTGGAGCTTGCTTTAAGCCATACAAGGCTTTCTTCAAGTGATATACTTTGGTTGGCTTCTCTTGGACTTCAAATCCAGGTGGTTGATCGACACAAACTTCTTCTTTTAAGAAACCATTCAGGAAAGTTGACTTGACATCCATCTAGTATACTTGCCATTTGTGTTGGGATGCTATGGCCAATAGAGTCCTTACAATGTCTAATCTTGCTATTGGATCAAAATTTTCACCATAATCAGTACCTGGTTGTTGTGAGAATTCTTTGGCAACAAGTCTTGCCTTATGTTTTTCAATATGCCATTTTTCATTGAATTTAGTTTTGTAAACCCACTTGACACCAATACTCTTCTTGTGTCTGGGAAAATCAACAATATCCCATGTCTTGTTCTTCTCAATGGAGTCAATCTCTTGGTTCATGGCTTGAACCCAATGTGGCTCCTTAGCTGCTTCTTTAAAAGATGTAGGTTTACATGACATTAAGACAAAAAGATTGTGTTGTTCAATGTCATCCAACTGCTGATGGATTTCTCTCAAACTTTGAGTTCTCTGATTTTAAAGTTCAGAGGTTGAGTCTCCATTGAAAGTTGAGTTATCCTGAGAAATTTCAGGTCGTCCTTGTAACTGCAATCTTGGAAGAGTAGGTTGAGGTATTGACTGTCCTGAATTTTCTATATTTTCAGAACTGGGAAGCAATGGATTTTGATTGTCCATTTGTTGATTTTCAGATTCAATCCAGAGTTGATTTCAAAGAAATTTTACATCTCTGCTGAAAATTAGTTTCTTTGAGATTGGATTGTAAAGCCTGTAAGCTTTAGATGTTTCACTATATCCAGTGAAGATGCATTTCTCACTTCTATCATCAAGTTTCTTCCTTATTTCAGAAGGTATGTGAGTGTATGTTGTGCATTTGAATGTACTTAGATGTGAAACATTGAGCTTTGTCCCACTCCATCCTTCTTGAGGGACTTTCATCTTTAGTTTTGTGGTTGGAGATCTATTCAAGATGTAAGCTGAGCATGCTACTGCTTCAGCCCAAAAAGTATTTGACAAACATTTCTCTTTGAGTAGACTTCTTGCCATGTTCATTATTGTCTGTTTTTTTCTTTCAGCCACTCCATTAGGTTGTGCAGTATACCTGGTTGTAGTTTGCATGACAATGCCTTGTAATTTGAAGAAATTTCCAAATTTGTTGGAGTTGTATTCTCCTCCTGCATCTGACCTAAGAGATTTTATATATTTTCCTCTCTTTTTAAGCTTCTACTTTGAATTGTTTGAATTTTGCAAAAGTGTCAGACTTGTGTCTGAGAAAATAAATCCAGATTTTCCTACTAAAGTCATCAATAAACGTTGGAAAATAAAAGTTGCCACCTATTGACTCTTTTTGCATTGGTCCACATAGGTCAGTATGAACAAGTTCGAGATGTTGTTTGGCTTGAGTGGAGGACTGTGGAAAACTAGTTCTCTTATGTTTCCAAGTATGCAAGACTCACATGGGGAATTTTGCTCTTTGAAGATAGGGAGACCTTTGACCATGGAGTGCTTCTGTACAAGACATAGAATCTGAAAGGGTAGATGTCCAAATCTTGTATGCTAAACCATAGTTTCATTGGGGGTGGATTCACTTTGTGCATATGTTTGGATCATATTTGCAATTCTGGGGGTAAGGGGAAACATCATATTTTGAGTCATGTGGATTTCAGAAATCAATTTGCTGCTGGGGGTTTTATCATATATCCTGCAGGATTCTCCCTCAAAAAGTACCTTATAGCCATGTTCAATGAGTTGTCCTACACTTAGAAGATTATGTTTCAGATCTGGAACATGACAAACATTGTTTATGTCCTTCTTTACATTTTGTTTAGTAAGAATAGGTACAGTTCCTTTTCCTTGAGCTTTGACTAAGAAATCATTTCCAAGTGTAATATCAGATGGAATTGAAGAATCAATGCATGAAAGTAAATCTTTGTTACCTGTCATGTGATTGTTGCATCCATTGTCCAACAACCAGAGATCTTTAAGTTGTTCTTTAGTCTTGTGGCATGAGAGAAACATAGCTCTTGAGGTTTCTCACATATGAATTGACACATGTGCTAGATGCCTGAGAGTTGATCTGCTTGCTTCTTCCTGCATTTAGATTCATAGTGCCCATACTTTTTGCAGTAGTAGCATTGTATGCTTGATTCGTCATTTGATCTTCTCCCTCTGCCTCTTTGAGGCTGGAAAGTCTGATTCTGGTGTTGTTGTCTATGACCTTGGAAATTTTGATTATGGTTCTATTGTCTGTTACCTCCACTTGAGTGTTGGTTACTTGTAGTACTCCCTCGTTCTTGGTGACCTCTACCTCTTCATCTGCCTCTCCCTCTGCTAAAGGAGAATTGAGTTTTGAAGGCATTGGCGATTGACTCATCTATGAGATGCAGTCTGGTCTCATGTGTCACCAGGAAACCAATTAGTTCATTTGTTCAAAAACACGACAGATCCTTGGATTCAAGGATTGCTGTAACAACCATTTCAAATTTCTTTGGTAAACTAATGAGGACTTTCTCAACAATGCATTGATCAGGGATGGCTTCACGAGTCAATCTGATCTGGTTTACGATTCCCATGACTCTGGTCATAAACTGATCCACATTTTCAGACTCTGTCATTCTTAAAGTCTCGAATTGCATCCTCAAGGTCTGGAGTTTGACTGTTTTGACCCTGTCATTGCCTTGGTAGGCTGATTTAAGGATGTCCCAGGCCTGTTTTGAAGTACTAGCGCCTGTGATTTTTGAGAAAATCGAGTCATCCACAGAATTTTAAATCCAGAATTTGTCTTTATTCTCTCTATTCCTTCATGTTTCCTGAGAAATTCTCTGCTGGTTTGTCATGGTAGAAAGGTCTGTTGGATCTGGTTCCACATATCCAAGATCCACCGGATCCCAGCACTCTTGCGCTTGCAAGAAGGATCTCATTTGAAGATACCAAAACTCATAGTACTTTCCAAGAAGAATCGGGCCTTGAGTTGGTCCTAAATTGCTAAATGCGGCCATCTTTAAAGAATTTTAACAAAACAGAAGAAGAAAAAAAAATTGTTAGAAAATTTCGTGTCTACCTGTTTCCTGCGCACAAAATCAGGTCTTCTAATTTCTTGCAGTGACTTCGGACCGAAAAATGCGGTGTAAACCACTTCTTTGACTTCTATCAAGCTCGATCTGACTATCCGAGCGAAAGATCTACTAATTCAGGGCTCTTACCTATGTTCTTTAGCAACTGTAATATTGCAACAACTGTAGCCCCTTTAATGGTGAAATAGGGCTTTCTGAGTTTACTCAAGAGCCAAAGAAAGTTTAGCTTCTCATATGACCATGTGCAGAAAAAACCATATGCTACAGGATTTCGCATTTCAAGACTTTCGCATTTTGACGCTCAAGGTAGCAGTTCCTTCGAATAGTCGAAATGTGAAATTGGTTCAAGGATCAATGATCCTCATTGATTTGAGATCAACGGCCACAGTTTCTTTGGAATATCGTGATCAACGATCTACGATCCTCCATGATCGGAGATCTAACAGTCTAGATCTACACTTGATCAATGACTTAGATTATTTCAGAATTTCGCGTATCGCGAGTTCACGAGACTCTTATCTCTAATTTCCCGGGAGTCGAAATCGCGATGGCGCTTGCATCGACGGTCCAAATCCTCCTATGATCTGACGGTCCATATCCTTTCGGGATTTCGCGAATCGGTATTTCACAACTCTTGAACTCTCGTCACGATGTTCTCCAAACCTCGAACTCCGAAATGCTGAAATTTTGATGGCGCTTGGATCTGCTGCCACCTGTCCTCTGAGAAGGATGGTCTTGATTCTCTCACAAAATATTCTTTCCCCAATCTTCACCTTCGTTCTCTCAGTGCCAAAAAAAAATGTCGATGGCTTCCGGAACTTCACCACCTGTCACTCTAGATCCAACGGTTGGAGTGATTTCGTGATTTTTGGATTTCACGTATCGGGGTATGGAGTGTAGTCTCCTCTGCTCGTCCAATGGCCAATTCCCGATTTCGCGATAGCGTCAGATCGACGGTGCACAATCTTTCTCAATCCAACGGTTCAGATCGAGTCGTGATTTCTCGATTCGTAAATTTTCACCGCAGTGTTCTCTGACCTTTACTCCTTGCGAGTCAGTGAAATGCCTAGATCTCGCCATGTGTCCTCCTTGATGGACGGTCCCAACGATTTCGGGATTTCATGACTTCACAAGTCGTATTTTCTCCTGTGTGCTCCAGAGGACTAAAACTTGTGCACTTTCTCCTGGATCCGATGGGTATCGGTCCTCTGCACTAAATCTGATGGATGGAAATCTTTTTCCTTTTCTGCGTGCTCCTCTTCCTTTTTGAACTCGATTAACGCCTCAGATCTGTTAGCAGAACCGATCTTACGATTGCGTCTGCTTCCTTTGCTTCTTTAGTGTGTTCTTTGTTGTTCTTGCAAAGAGTTTCTCCTGAAGTAGGAAATTCGTGAATCTTTCACGAATTTGAAAGACTCTCACGAATTCTTTAAATCTTTCTTCCCTCTGCAACAGACTTTCACAAGTTTGTGAGAATTTTCGAATTCTTTAAATGTTTATGGGTTCTGCAGCAATCTTTCATGAATTTGAAAGAATTTCGTGAGATCTTTAAACATTTCTGCCTTCTGCAACTATCTTTCACGAATTTGAAAGACTTTCGTGAGATCTTTAAACGTTTCTGTCTTCTGCAGCTCTAACTCCTCAATCTTTTGAGCATATTGTGCTCTGCTTCCTCATGTGTGCTTTCTGTGATGATCTTTTGAGCGGATGGAGTACTACGGATTTCTCTCCAGGCTTTGTGAAGAATCTCGCATCCTATGCTCTCGTTGACAGTGTAAGCGTTGCGCTTCTTTGGATCGGGTTGCTCTCGAGACTGTGTGAAAAGGCTTACTACTTAAGCTCTGATACCATGATAAAGTGAGAAGCAGAGAATACAGAGAAAAAGCGGAGCAGAAATAGAATTCAATATATTAGGTAAAATGAAGAAAAGAGTATAGAATGCAAGTAAAAGAGTACAAATGAAATGAGTATGAGAGTACAATAGAAAAGGGAAACTAGCTGAGCTAAATAAACTCTTGAGTAATCTCATCTATTGATTTAGATAATAAAAACTCTCTGTTAAACAATGTCTATCCCAAAAATGTTCATATCTTTTTGTGTAATCAAATATTATATATTTTTATTAATTATCAAGGATATTTATAAACTAATCTCATCCATTTAGATAATAAGGAATCTCTGTTATACAATGTCTATTTCCTTCCGAATGTTCATATAATTTATAACAATTTTATCTTCTTATCAATTCTTATCAATAACTTAATGTAGTTTAACTTTATTTTCTTTTAAAACTTTGGATTTTTATAAGTATCTTTCCAATTCAACAACTCAATAAGTAATGATTTAAATATCAATAATCTGATTTTCAAAAATATCCTAATTGAAAACTCTTGTGCATTAGTAATTTTACCGACAATGAATGGATTGCAGAATCCTCAATGACAATGGTTCTAAAAGCAGCAAAGTCTCGTGCGTTCACTCTAGATGAGGTGAAGGTTGCCACAAAAGACTTTAGTAAGAAGATTGGACAAGGGGGATTTGGATCGGTGTTCTTTGGTAAATTACCTGAAGGAAAGGAAATAGCTGTTAAAGTGCTTTCCTTGTCCTCTAAACAAGGAGTTCAAGAGTTTCTAAACGAGGTAATTTTAAGATTTTTAAATCATCGAATTTGAATTTTTAATTTAATGTAAGTTACATAAATTATAGATATTTCTTACTTGATAGAATTTGAATTTTTAATTTAATGTAAGTTACATAAATTATAGATATTTCTTACTTGATAGTGTTGTACTTCTTTATGTATAACACTAGCATAATCACTTTGATAAACAGGTTGATCTTCTTTCTAGAGTCAATCACAAGAACTTAGTATCTTTACTGGGATATTGTAATGAATCGAGAGAACTTATGCTCGTCTACGAACACATGTCTGGAGGGTCCCTTAAAGACCACCTCTACGGTAAAATATACCTATCAGAGATAAGTTTGTTGGAATCGTTAATAGAATAATGAAAGTAACCAACACGCATTTGGTCCTCCTTTTCTTTACCAGGGTTTAGTCCAGGGCTTACTCCAACTCCACTAAATTGGAAAGCAAGAGTCAAAATAGTTTTAGACGCAGCTCAGGGTAAGTTTCTTATCATGATGAGCAGTGGATTTTTTCGATATA